>JAESUZ010004178.1:1505000-1652500 GCA_017311185.1 Proteles cristata cristata
TCTCCTCCGGTGTCACTTATAATTGTAACTTTTTATTTTTTAATAATGAGGGATTTTTTTTCTCCTTGCATCACACAAAAAAGTGCTGTCGATAATTAGCAGTCTTCTGTTATTAGTAGACTCAGGTGTCACAACTGTGTCTCATCCTCATTACAGTAAAAAATTTCACCTATCAGATTCATTATTGCTAGATAATGCGACTGAGAGCCTTTGCAGGCCCTCCAGAAAAGTAATTCAGCCAAGCAAAATTATCAGCTAATTATATTTAGAATCAAAAGCCCAACAACTATTTGCAGATAAATTGTATGAATTGAAGTGAATAGATCTGAATATTAAGATTCATAGATTTAGCAGATGATTTGTTAATTGGAATAAAAAGGTCATTTGCTAGTCATTTTAACAATAGATCAATTGGAACCCTATTTATTATTTAACTGGTAGTGCATACGAATTGAAATGGTGAATAATTGTATTATTGTCACGAGATGATCATTTTCTTAAAATGGAGAAATATGAGAAACTTATGGCAATGAATTTTACAAATTTCTTCAAAAATATTATGGCCTGTATATCAAAACAGTTCTGTTCTACATAATCTATAGCACGAGGTTTAGTATGTAACCAGTCAAAATTACACAAAAGGTGGTGGCTGGGTGTGTGTGTGTGTGTGTGTGTGTGTGTGTTTCCTTGATGAATTAGAAAAATCACTACAAATAAGATAATTTGCAAATAAAAGTTGAAATCCAAAATTTGTAAATTTTTTCTTCCTAATTCAAATAAGGCCATTCCTATCTCACTGTATTTTAATTAGCAGAGGTTTTTGGAAGTGACATGGTACATGCTCGTACGATGACTCAAAATGTAACTTGGCCTGCAATTTTCTTTCGGGGAACAGAACACTCTAATTCAAATCCATTATTAAAAAGCAGATAACATGTGCACTTTCTGAAATGGCTGTGACTTCACTCTTTTGATTTTATGTAATTACAAGAGAATGTTCATATGTATTTACTTTTCGATTGGCACAGCATTTTAAAACTGAGTGTCTTCAGATACAGTGCGTATTTTCTTTTGGTTCATAAAGAATATCACTGGTTTATGTGCTCAAACTTTAGAGAAGGTTTTATACTGCAGTCGCAATGTAGTTTATAGCCGTATTTGGCATGAGAATTTCCGTGCATACCCTACGTCTGTAGGGAAAAAAATCTATTAGATATTAGATTAGATTAGATTGGATTTTGAAATTAATAATTGGTAACTAGATACTGTGCCTTTTCACTATGTTATCTTGTAACTCCTGTCAGTTCTCAAGCAAAACTTTGAACTCAGTATTTTTCCGAACTTTGCAGCTCAAAGTAAATACTTTTCATTTAAACTAATTTCAGTCAACACAATAAAATAGGGAAAACATCACCCACTTAAAAACAGCTTAAATTGCATGTGCTTTGTCACTGTAAACAAACAAGGTAAACATTGACATAACTTCACATTATTCTTGGGTTGAAAAAAATCTGCAGTTCAGAATAAAATTCCGCCTTTGGTCAACATTTTGGATGCAATTCAAAGTCTCTCATAAAATAAACATATTTTAAAGAGTGCTTTGAATTTCACTGTGTAATTTCTAGCCAACAAAAATTACAGTGGTATCTTTAAGGTTTATTATATGTCAGATCAATAGCCATTATACAGGGCTAACAACCTTTGAGATACAATACCTTCCCTCTGCTTAACCCTTACTACTATGACATGAAAAAAAAATAACATCCTATAACTGTTCCTGGGGGAAATCCTCACACAAAGTAAAACTTTCTTGCTTATTTGTTTAATGCTAAAGTATTCTTTTCTGATAAAATGGAAGATGAGCTGAAGTTTTGGCCAAGAAAGTGAAATTTTCATTAAGGTAATCTTCATGAGGATTTTTCAGTAAAAGGGGGAATTGTTTTGCATTCTGCAAAATAACAAATTATTTTGAAGCATAAGCTTAAAATATAAAAATGCCCCATCACAACAGATTGTGAATTTTTTTCTGATGCTTTTAAAAGTGCCTCGATCATTCCTAGGACCATGATGTTAAAGTTAAGTATTTGCTATTTTATTTAAACATTTTTGAGAAATGAACATTCTGGGACTTTGCAGCGTTATTAAGAAAAGCTGTCCATACTTTACCATGTTGTTACATGTGTTTATCTGCTGATTATAAAATGTGTTAAACAGTATTTTAAAAACAACAAAAAAAAAATGGAGAGCTGCGCTTTGATTAATTCAGTGAACAAAACATATGCTCTTGGTTCTGTTCTATGAAATTCATATATGATCAATAAAATCTTTTAAAAGAGCAACTTTGGCTTTAAGGCTTGTACTGCCGACCATGTTTTTCATCCCAGTTAATTCAGAGCTCATCCTGTTACTTAGGCAAACAAAACCACTTTTTGGCAATCATAGTAATGTCCTTTTAATATTTTTATCCTCTCTCTAAAATTTCTTTAGGTTGGAAGCTGTGTATTGTGGTTGTTACCCACTTTGTCCCAAAGATCTGGTTTATCCTGAAATATTTCCAGGTAGCTTCTTTCATGGACTTTCATCTTCGTTGTGATTTAATACATGATTCATGCTAAATTAGAAAGTTTGAAAATAAACTTAGGCAGGAGCAATTGTTTATTTGGCAAGTCAACATGTTAGTGTTAAGGAAAATTTTATGTGTTTTAATACATTAGAGTAAGCTTATATTTACCATCTGTTCTTTTAAGATAACAAAAAAGCAAGTTTTCAAATAGCATTCTTCATTGTTAGCATACACATCCCATAATGATGGATTTTTATAAGCAGGTCAGTGTTGCTGCGATTGCTTACAGATTTTTTTTAATGATATACACAGAGAAAAATCGAGGACTGGAAGTCACACCAAATTATTTAAACAATTGACTAGTTAATAATATGCAACTGTTGTACAGGGTACATACGGCTATAGTACCAGTTCTTTGAAAAAATTCTCATCACTAAATATATCACATATGCATTGTGTTACATTAGAATAATGTATTTTAATCACCCAAAGGAGATGTCTAAACAGCACAACTACACAGTCTTATTTAGCATTAAACATCCTTGTGAGCTGAGGTAACCTTATAAAATCATGCTTAAATAATGTAAAACACGAGGCAGCACAGAGCAATATGCATTTTTAATTAGTAAAGTGACTAATATCGAGTGTGTGCTTTGAGGTTTTTGTTTCATTAAAAATGTATCTGTTTTTCCTGCAGCTGAATATCTGTATTCTACACCTGAACAGCTTTCAAAAAGGCTCCAGAATTTCTGCAAGAGACCAGATATTGTAAGAAAACATCTTTATAAGGTAGATATTGAGGAGAGATTTACGTGGTATAAATGCCATATTGAAGTACAAAGAAAATTCTTAAAAAAAAAAAAACATTTAATTAACATACTAATGTTTAAAGGCAACATGCTAGGGAGGGATATTAGTTGTTACACTAACAAGGATTAATTAAACTGGATGCCAGTTGTATTAACCTAGGTCTTATGAAATACGTGCACTTAATGCATGGTACATGCTTTTTTTTAATTTATTGTTTTCTAAGATGACTGTCCTTTACATTTAGCCCCAAGAGGCTTATAAAAATGAACCTGGATTAATGTAACTCATTAGTTTAAAAGGAAGTAAAAGGAAAGATTCCACAATTATACTAATGAGGATAAGCCTTTCTTTCCATCATAATGAAATCTTCAGGCCTCAAAAATTCAGGTGAATGACATTCGTGAAGTTTGGTGTTCAGTTTTTAACTACTTTGAAAATGATTTTCAAGAATCAGATGTTTTTCCCTTACCCAGTATAATAAAAGAACAATAAAAATCCACAGTTTGTTTAGAAGGACACTGCCAGTCTCCTCTCTGAATGGCAAAGGCAGAAAGAAAACAGTTTAAAGAGCATCATCATGCAGTCCCCTCCTTCATTACCGTTTTTTTCCCCTTGTTTGAATCAAGAATTTTACATTGTTGAGCAGACAGCACAAAGAGGCCCTGCTAAAAGTCTAAGTAATTGAACTGGGATAAATCTGCTTTACGAGTTTGGAAGGTGGCTCTAGGCCATGAGTAATATACCTTTTTACATTCTTTGAATGTAGCATCTTCATTTTACATAAATTCAGTATAGTTTACAATCTAGCAGTTTTATAATCCAGTATATTTTAATTTTCCTATGTTAATGTATAACCTTCCTACATGAAATACAGTCTGCTGCCTTTTTTCTCTCCTTTCCCTTTTCATGGCCTAAAATACATATTTACATAGTGATACATCAAAACAGGACTTTGTTTCTGCAGGAAACAGTTAAACTTCAAGAAAAAAGGGAGAGAACCAAAAATGCAATTTAACACCCAATTTCAAGCTCATTATCTTTCATTGTCTATTAACTTGGCAATGGTTCAGAAGGTAGCTCATAATAGTTTAAAATGCTGACTGAACAGTTCCAGGCTTCAGTATTACTCCTTGAGTCAATACGATTGCACCGTATACAGGAGAAGAAAACATTCTTCCAAGGTTCACATCCAAATTCTCTAATTTTGGAAGTTCAGTAGTGGTCGGGTTTGGATAAAATATTAAGCAAGTAGTTTGCCACATGACAGGCTATCAAAATGTGCAGATTATGAAAATGGAAGAAATAGAATAAGAAGTATTTATGCAAACAGATTAATTTTCTGTATATGACACAGATCTCTTCAGTGAGTTCATCATCCAATTACTAATTTTTCACCTTTCTGGTGAATTTTTGGTGAAGTTGTGCTTGTTTTTTGGTTTTATTGAGATATAACTGGCAGCACTGTGTCAGCTTATGACATACCTCATAATGACTTGACACGCATTTATTGTGAAATGGTTACCAACATAAGTGTACTTATCCGTCATCTCATACAGATACAAAAAAAAGGAAGGAAGGAAGGAAGGAAGGAAGGAAGGAAGGAAGGAAGGAAGGAAGGAAGGAAGGAAGGGTTTATTATTTTCTTGTGATGAGAATGGTGAAGGTTTTACAATGCTATTTCCCCCGTCAAAATTTAGCTGTTTTGAACTTTGCTTCAAGTTAGACCTCATTATCTCCGTTAGTCTTTGTTTACAAATTTTTAACCATTTCAGAAGTTACTGCAACAAGTTAGCTTTGGTTGCAAAGGAAAACAGACCTCTGGTTGAAATATTTTAATATGATACTCTATAGCATAGCTATAATTATTTATTTTACAAACAACTTCTGAAAAAACTCTTGAACATTGTCAGCTCAGTGGTAATGCTGTTAGTATATAAAACTGTCCCTCATATAGCTTAAAAGATAACCTATGCCTTACATGTTATTTCATGTAATTACTTTTTACATATGCTTTGAGACTGTACATCCTAAAGTACTTCACCTCCAAGTTTTATAAATTAATATCTCCTGTGTAAGCATTTATAAGAATTTGTATGTATAATTATTTTTTATGTATTTTCTGCCATGGATTTTTTTTCTTATAAATCTATTAAGCCCTTGCAGAGGTGCCCTCATTTATAGAGCTTGATGGTATTATATCTGAATATTCGTCTTAAAATTAATAACTTAGTCCAAGAATTATAGGCAATTGAGCTTTGCGATGCATTTGTCAGGAGAAACTGGTAAACACACACACACACACACACACACACACACACACAGAGGAAAGGACCACAGATTTAGTTTGGTTATTGTAATAGGATTTAGAACCAAAACAGCAAAAAAGATGCCTTCTAAAACTTTACAATTAAGTATAAAAAGCTATGGTACCTTTTCACCTCATGCTTTATTAATATACACATTTTCAGGTAACATTTGCCTGAAATACAGTACAAGAGAACTATTCCCCCCAAGGCAATATTTTCCTTACTTTCTTTATGCAATGGAAGAGTCTTTTGTGTGTGCTGTTAACGAGAATGTTGGGGTTTTTTTTAGACTTATTCCATTGGACAGTGCTGTTTTGCTTTTATAAAACATATGCTTCTAAGATCTAAAAGGATAGAATGTCACTGAATTCTTTAATTTGCTCCTTTTACATTTTTACACCTTACTCTCTTTTTTTGTCAAAAGTTTACATTTTAAAATCATCTCAACTGCTTTTCACATAGAGTTCACTTTAGGATAGGATTTTTCATATGGATTCACACTTAGAAATTTAATGACTAGAATAAGGCTACTAACACTTGGCTTTCTTCTCACATGAGACATTATACTTTCAATATGAGTGAGAGTTTGGGGGCTATAACTTGAAGCAGGATTTGAAACAGAATGCTAGTAACTGAAAAGCAGAAACAGAATTGGATACTTTTTTTTTCTTAAAGTGACTCTTTCTACTACAGAACACTGTGCCCGTGCCTTCTCACCTGAAATGGTTTCAGATTTGAAATGTTTAAATTCCTCACATGCATGCAAGTATGTTCTCCCTCCCTACCTCCCTCCCTCTCTTTTGACTTCCTTCTCTCTTACACAGACCGACACAGACACAAAGACACACACACACACACACACACACTTTTCTTAAGATCTTTCTTAAGAGAAATACAATGTATGCAGAAATTAAATGTCCCTTAACCATTTTGAAATCTGAAACCATTTTCATAATTTAAAAAATCTAAACCATTTCTTTAAAAAGTTTACATCTAAGTTAGTCATTGACTGCGGCTTTCTCGTACTTTCACAACACTTCCTTTTCTGAGTAGGTCAAACACATTGGCCACATACTTGTCACACAGATTAAAAATAGGTTTCATTTCATCCACGATGGGGAGCTTTTTATGACTCCCAAACCTAACTTGAACACAAGATTCCAGAAGTAATCATAAAATAATTAGCCAAGGATTGACTTCCTAACACTAACAACAGTTTTCCCTTTTCCAGCCCCAGTAACCCTCATACCATGAAGTTGTATTTTTGCCTCCTTTTCACTATGTGAATTTACTTACTGAAAATTCCCAACAACCTTTTGAGATCAGTTCCTTATGTTTCTACAGGCTTCTCATCATTATATTTTAAAATGCTTTAGAGAAAAAATGATGGCCATTACATTGTTACGAGTACTGAGAAGAGCGCAGGGCACAAACAGGGCACTTGTGAAAAGTAGATACCGCCCAGACTACCGGGATAGCTTTTCATTCCAATCCTATTTCTCATTTATTTTTATTTACACATTAAGCAATATTCTGTGTGGGGAAAAAAGAGATGTGTTCTTTCTTGTACTTTCTGAGAGTGGCCTGTAGTTTCTTAAGATTGTTCAAATGACAGCTGCTGATTTTTATTCTGTTCTCCTCTTAAAGTTGTTCAACATCCTAGGAACCTTGATAACCTGCTCCTAATTGGAGGAGAGAAGAATTTTCAGATTTCTGCCTAAAAATGCCTCCAAACAATGATTAAGGTTACAGCTCACATTCAGTGCCCAGAAAAGCCATTTGTGGTTGCCTTAATTCTCTCAGGCTCTGTCTGTCCGAACCAAGGCCAGGCCACTGTAAGCTTCCTTCAAGGGACTGGTCACTTTATAGTCCTCTTTTAATTTGAGATTACACTCTAGATGTCAATAAGGTGTTGCTCACTTGTATTAACACTCCAAAGTCATTACTTTTTTCCTTAAAAATGAAAACTTAAAAGCTTGTGACATTTTTAGAACTTCTAAAAATCTCTCAACCGCATGAGCACAGTTTAAGGCAACTTCCCAATCTCTCTCCCTCCCTCTCCCCCTCCTCCCTAGTCTTCTCCCTCTCTCCTTCTTCACTTCCTTCCTTGATCTCATTTGGCTTGATTTTCCTTTGGTTTGTCTAAGTAAAATAAAAGCAAAATTTTAGCACAATAGATACTTTGGATGATCAAGAACAGTGAGAGATTTTGGCGTCTTGTTCTTCTCTGCTACTCATTTGCAGCCTGGCTCTAGATGAACTTCTTAGCCTTTCTCTATGATTCATTTGTAAACTTGGAAAAAATTTCCCCCCTCAATTCTTAATAGCATTTCCCCCCCGAGGTACTGCTATAATGAAATAATGAATATAAACCTGTTTGTAAACTCAAAGTGCTTTATACATTTCATGTAGTAGTAATGGCATTTCTCTCGTGCCTTAACCACTTAAAAGTAAAATTCGCTTTAGCTAAAGCATGGGCTAAGGGTGTTGTGTATCTTGTGTTTATAAAAGTTAAAAGTTGGCTGATAAACTTCGAACAGCCATTGTCCCTAACATAAACCAGGAAATATGTGTGCAGTGGGATGTACCCATTTGCGAAAAATCGGGAGCTTTCCCCTACGGCTGAAATACAGTTCCACTTTAATCCAATCAGAAACTGGGATTTCCTGAGTTGATGAAACTGGAGAACCATTTATTTGGTGGCTTTTTGAAATCTAATTGACGTAAGTTATGCAAATTTGCAATATGAATTTTGAACATCCTTTGGTCTTCGGTTGTTAATGCTTCTTCCTTTCTCTTCTCTCCCTCCCCCTCGCAGGGTGAAATGACTCCTTTTTCTTGGGCAGCCCTACATGGTAAATTCAGGTCTCTGCTTACAACAGAACCTAGCGAAGATTTGTGACAGATGGGGCTAAGTCACAAACTTGCAGCCTAAGGCAGAATCTGTAGAACTTTCCAGAGTGTGCCCATATTTACCTGATCAGAGAGAAAAGAAAATCTGCAGAGGAAGCTGAGCCTGGCTGCTTGTCATAGCTGACACAGAGCCATCTGCCACAAACCTGTGGCGGCTTCAGATCTCCCATCCCTGCCACCACCCCAACTCAAATTAAATACAGATTCCTAGAGACGTTATGATGGTTACACATGTCCTCGGCATCACATGGAGGAGACTGTTCAAAAAAAATATGTGGCCTGTTGTATAACCGCACTCATGTATCCCATATGTGGTGCCACATTGAATTTCCGGTTGAATCCGTTTTTATCCTTTGTACTGGATGACATGGTGCCTGAATTCTTTCTTTTTGCCGACACGATGGCAGCCAAACTGCAGCTTCAAAAGCTCGCACTTGGCTGTGTTTCTACCTAGGTTGCCAGGTTATCATCGGAGCCTTCTTGCGTCCTCAAAGGGCCACAGGGTCTGAACGGAGGATCAGAATGCTACCGGACTAATTGGGCGGCCATCTCAGAATTGTTTGTGGGCAAGGGGCTGCTTTAGCACTTTTATTTTAGCAAATTAACAACTCTCTGGCACAGGGGCTTTTAAGTGAAGGTATTAATAAGGGTCTGGCAGGTATTCCCACGATCCGCAAAGTTACATTTGCATTTAATTTATTTTAAAGTTGCTAGATAAACAGCTGTAATTTGGACAAACATGGGAAATACACTAAGTGGAGCCATCTTGCCCATAAAATGATCACTGAGATACTCGTTTCAATTTTTTTTTCCCCTGGGGTAAAAATAGAGAAATCAAAATACTTCTACTAAAAACAGTAATTTTGATATAAATATTCCTCAAAAATATTTGCATCCAGCTACAAATACGATCTTTTCAAGATAAATCACTTATGATTCCAATAGTCAAGCTGCTGTATTTGTTGACATAAAGATGTTTTGAACGGCTAGATTGTAAAATAAATTTTTAATAAAGTGCCTACTGCAATTTTTAATTAGCATATCTCATTTATGTGTAAGAGTGTACATCTATCTGTATGTTTCTCACTGAACACTTTCTTGTGTCAGAGACAACGAATACAATTGTTTCTTTTCCGGATGTACAAGGATCTGTTTTGCAAATGTTTGTAAGATATTATGACATTTCCAAGATTTTCTTTGCATTCTGGAAAGCAGGAGGTAAACATTTGTAGTCATTAAGGTAAAGTCTGTTGATAAACCATCTTCTGTTTACTGACAGGTAAATTGTAACTTTCCTAGCTTTTGAAACAAATAACTTTTAGACACTACAGACTGAGGAACAGCCAGGGAAAGCAGGGTAGGCAGGGGCCACGCGTGGCCTTCTGGCTTCTAAAAAGATTGACTGGTCTCGCAGGCATCCGAGATAAAGCAGGCAGTGATTCAGAAGTCCAGTAGGGCCCATCTGACAGGTAGCAAAATCGTCAGCAGGAAACAGATCAAGGTCAGAGAGCCAGATAGAGCCTTCAGGATAGAGGTGATCTTGTAGATCAAAGAAAGCAGGAATTCAGGATCCCTGCAGCCTGAGAATTTAAAAGCAGGAAGAGTAAGAAGCAAAAAGAACAAACTCTGTCTTTGCACAGAGTCCTCTCCCTAACCAATGTGAGACCCTTAACGCGTCCCGGGACATCACTGCCCTGGCTTCAAGTCCTATGGCTTGCAGGGAAGTCACTGAACAAATTACATCCTCACCCATAAAACAAAGGGCTGAGGGATCATTTCTGAAGTTCCTTGTGGTCTGAGAATGGGGACCTCAAAATCTACCAGGGCTACTCCTTTTGAGTGCAAACATTAAGTTGTCAGTATGCCTAGGACGTTCTTAGACACCTCTAGGCAGGGTTTATCATCTAAGGAGATGGAACTATACCAGTAAATTTGCTTCAGTCAGAAGGATGTCTTCTAGAAATAATAGTATAATCTCACAGCCAAGAAGCAGTGTTGAGCTTATTGTGTGTTACTATCCTGAAAATAATGGGCTCCCATCTCAGTGTAGACATAGTTGAAAGTTACCTGTATATGGAGGGTTTTTTCCTTATACCCATAACCTCAAATCAGATTTTGTTTTCAGCCATGCCCAGCATTACTTCTAGAATAAAAATTTACATTAAAGCTGTCACTTGTTAGAACTATGCTGTCAGACTTGGTCTTAGTGCAAATAAGCAATAAAAACTTTTGTCAGTGTGTAATTCTTAACAATTGAAAATTTGAAGTGTGTGTTTTGTGTGCTTCTCAGACCAATGATACGGTGGGTTAGAGTGTTATTAAGTAAATTAACCCATATTTCATTGAAATCAAAGGATAATTGAGAATACAAGGTGACTTTTTAAAAAATATATCTGAGAGAGATAGCATGGAGGCAGGTAGGCACAGAGAAGGAGACAGAGGATCTGAAGCAGGCTCCAAGCTGTCAGCACAGAGCCCCACGCAGGGCTCAAACCCACAAAACCATAAGATCATGACCTGAGGCCAAAGTTGCACGCTTAACTGACTGAGCCACCTGGGTACCCCACAAGTTGACTTTTTAATTCCTATTTCACTTACTTTGAATAAAGAGATTGAACACTCCCATTATTTCTTATTTTGAGTATGGTTGCTGAAAATTTTGATCTTCCTTTTTTTAAACATTCAATTCTGTTAATTTTATTCCTTTAAAATAAACTACTCGCCCAATTTCCATTTTAAGTATCTTTAAAAGTCTGCTCATTATCAAGGCCTTGATACAGCATCCAGGGTATACTTGCCCTGAACCTGCCTCATCTGTGTTTCTGGTTAGGTGTTTCTGTAATAAATTTCATGGCACCTCATTCTTAACCTGCTCATTTATACCATGTGGGTCAGGAATAGGTCAAAAGACCTTTCTCAGAAAGCCTGCAGTTTAATAAGCGTCCTTCTGTTATGGCTAGGTTTAAATGCCCTGCTCCGGCTCTCACATCTTCAGATGTGCCATGTAAAGATGGCAGCAGAATCAGTAAGTTGATGGAAACTCGCAGCCACATAGGGCTGCACAGATTCATTTCAACACCTTGAAATGCATCTGGAAGCAAAGATTTCATTTTATGTTGAAGGTGTTAATTATATTTGATATTTTTAAAAGTAAAATCTGTTTTTGAGAAAGCATCTGCTACCCAGAAATATTATGAGCCACAATAAAATTTTCAGTTAAGACTCAAGATACTTTCTGTGGGTGACAGAATCAATTTTCAAATGAGAGTCCATGTTGTCTTTTAATGCCAACATAGTCTATGGGTTTTATTCTTCTGCTGACCGTGGGCAAGAATCGGCCTATGTGCCTTTCTCTTTCGATGAAGAATTAGGGGGTATTTAATATCAGACAGTATACTTAACAATAAGAGAGTATATTATAAATCACTGACATGAACAGTTTTCATTTTAAAATTTGAATTGAGAAATAGGACAACTAATGCTTTTTTTTTTTTTTTTTTTGAGTTCACTTATTTATTTTGTGAGAGAGAGACGGAAAGCAAGTAGGGCAGGGGCAGGGAGAGGGAGAATCCCAAGCAGGCTGTGTGCTGTCATCGCAGAACCCATCTGGGGCTTGAACTCACAAACCGTGAGATCATGACCTGAGCCTAGATCAAGAGTCGAACGCAAAACCAATTGAGCCACCCAGGCGCCCCTAGGAGACTAATGCTTCTATGATACATCCTCCCTTCAAAGCTGTTCATTAAAATGTAACTGGGAAAGTTTAAAAACATGCATACAGTTCTACATGCTGCTGAAAGCTTTGTACATTTGTGATTAAAATGCAACAACAACAAACTAGGGGATTTATACCAAACGTACAATAACTTTTAAGTCAGAGGAGTGGTGGTAGAAAGCACAGACATGTAACTGAGAGAGTCACATTTACTCTATGATTAGTGGCTTATTTCTGAGGCTGGCTCGTTGTATCCAAAGGCTATTCGTACTCTGTGTGACTTTTTGCGTGTCTTCAATGTTATTGTTGGATGTGCCTTCTGATAGGAGCTGTGACTACTTTGCTTAGTTTTGCTACCATGCCTTCCTTAATGTTTCTTGACTCTTAAGTCATTGGTCCATTTCCCTTCAAACAGCGGAAGACACTGCCCTGCCAGTTTTGCATAAGAAGACTCCTCGCTTACCAGGAGGCAAGGACTTAACCTTGATACTGAAACGAATCACACTTTGAAAAGAGCTGACGTGACTGTCCGTAGAGTCTCTTTTTCTTGGGGCCACTGGTCACCATTTCTCACTAATTCCTGTAACATTACACACTCAAGATGGAAAACCATAGTTCTGGAGAAACCTTTTGAACGGTGATGAGAGGAAGGAAAAGGACGATGTTACATGAGCCAATCTTCGCATCTTGAAAAATTCAGAGCTGTAGGGTAGAGCACAGGGCTGTCTGAGCTCCTAGCTGCACGGCCTAGCTTCCATATTGGCACCTGTTCCCTTTCCTCTTGAAGCCAGGATGAACTGTGGACTCAGTCCCTCATTGCAGTCCATGGGAGGAGTGCTCCCTCATGTCTTTGGAAATCCCTCGCTGTACGTGAGGGATGTATGTATGGCTCCAGGAACAAGGATCCTCTCTCACCCGACAGCCCATTTTCCTAGTCGAGTTTGGGGTCAGTGCCCCTCCAGGGACCCTCCCATTACGATGAACCTGAGTGATGCCTTCTTCTCTCCCGCAGCTCTATGGTTATTAGTTTCAGCCCCAAGACAGATTCATAATTGTTCCCACAAACTAATCTAAGGAATTGCTGCTTCTTGGGAGATAATCTAAGATGCTTATGTTACTCTCCTAACAGTTACTGCATTTTTCAATAGCTGACCTAGGGTGGCGTGCTAGCAGGGACTTCTGGAAATACTTGAGCTATGCCTTTCTCTAAGAATTTGAAGTCCTTTATATTTGACAATTTAAGGTTTCCAGGATCACCTCACAAATGAGAAAATCAAGGCATCATATAAAGGCATATTTATATGCATGCATATTTATATGTATGTACAACATACAGACTACGTTGTAGAAACAGAGACTTTTTTTTTTTAAAGCCTTCTCCTGCTTGGGATAGCGTCATCGTCACCTATGTGTCTTTCAGGAAGCATCAGGTCAGTGCGCATGACTATTAGACCCTTAGGCAGGAGAGTGCAGAGGGTAGCAGGGGGCTGCTTTGTGGCTTAAGTTGTTGGTCTTGAAAGAGGCGTGGGAGACCATGCAATGAAGCCAGTGTTTGTCTGTAATATTACTATTATTGTGCCTGTAGGGAGGCATTCAGCCGCCACATCCATCGTAGGCCTACCATGCCCTGTGATCTTTACACTCATCTTTATGCATGTAGGTACCTTTCCTGGCCCTCCTGATAAGCATCTGCTTTTGAAACCTATGGGGAAACTGATGGCCTGAAGAGAAGCCAAGTTTCCATGGGTCCCACGGTGGTAGAGGCAGGTCTAGAAACAGCCTCTTGCAGAAGGCCATGGTCAATTCAGTTGGTCAAACCACGATCCCTTAAAGGAGGGAAAGGGACAAATCTCTCTGTCTCCCTCCCCTCTTTCCTCCTCCTGCTTCTTCTTTGGGCAGGACCATGGATGGATAAGGTGCCAGTACCTTTCTGTAGATAATTTCATGTTACTCCTGGCTGCATTTGTATTCTAAGTGACCTTAATAAGGGGAGGAATGCATAAGAATTGATTCCTGGTACTAAAATTTCAGACTCTCTGGCACCTGCAGTACTTCTGGATGGCTGAGCCTCCTCCAGTGCCTTTCACCTCATACCATGATGAAGTTGCTCATCCACATAAATGGGAGGCCGGCCCTTCATTCAGAGGCAGCCCCCACGATCTCACCTGGTGTGCAGATGCCCTGGGATAGAGGGAGCAGGTGGCCCTGGCGGCGGCAGCACCTTTAATTGTGTAGCATAGGAATTGCTTCCTCTCATCCCTAATAGATAACCCAGAAATTACATCGTGAAACTTACTTCCCCGGAAAGAAAAGGAAGGGGAGGGATAACTTAAAAAGAAGATACTTCTAATATGGTATTAGACTGTAATTCATAGGGAAATTTATGCCTGAGATATGAATTTCTGAAAATAGGGTTTTTTTTAAAAAAGAGAAACACTGACACATCCTTAATTATAGAGTAATAAATACCAATAGTATATTATCTTCTGATATTTCCTTACACAGATATCAAAGCATGCAGCTGTTTTTGAAAACTGATAATCAAGTACAATATAAGTATATTACATCTTGTACTTACAACACACCCTTCAACTAAGCAACCTCATGGAACACTTCACAGTGAGAACCAGAGCTGCTCGTAGTAGAAGCCTAACTGAACAAATTAGCCTTGAATTGTAACTTAAGAATCGTAGTCAAACCGAAATGCCTGTCCTTGCCAGGAAAGACATTCCAAAGGCAAAGAGCATGCCAAGTAAAAAGCCTTTGCTTTGGGATTATGGAGGCAGTTCTCAAAAGCCAGCATAACTTAATGATCAATCAGAAAAATATAGAGCAGTAACTACACAACAATAAGGATACATAAAAATTGTACAAAGCATTACTAGTGAATGGGGAGGTAGAGAGGGCTTTTAACAGAAAGTATTAGGCTCTTAGAAAGCTCTGTTTATTGCTTTTAATCCAGGCAGCAAAAGAAAGACCAACATGGTCAAAGAAAAGTACGTGGACAAATGTGGGGGGTAGGAAAGGAAATGAAGGTCAAACAAGGCCAATATGATTCAGAATGAAAGGGAGGGAGGGAAGTATAAGGAGCCAGCTGCAATTACTAAATGTTACATTAAGAAGAGCCGAAATTGAGAGGGGGAGGTCTGGGTATTTTACTAAGTGGATTAATGTCCTCTTCTTTGGGTGTCTGAAGTTGCAGATTTTAATTTATTTGGTGCAGGGTTTTATTGTGAAATTCTTAATGGGGTGGAGGGGTAAATAGGGACAATTATAAACAGAAAGTAGAAAAGGGGAACATACAATACTTTTTATAAATTTAACTACAATAAACAGGATCGAAGCTATGGACAAAGGTAGTCAACCAAATATTTAGTTTATTTTAATAGAACTTAAAGGAGAGTTAGAGGTGCATACGGAAAAAACAAAACAAAACAAAAAGACAAAAACACCCACAGAGATGTGTCAAGCCAAGGATTCTGAGTGACTAGGAGGCTAGTTTCTTGCTGCTCTCCTTTCTCCACCCATTTAAAAAAATAAATCATAACTCTGGCATGGAGAAGCCGTGTCATGAACATCATTTATTAATATAAACTTAATCCTGTGCTGTTCTTTGGTGGGTGGTAAAAACATGAACTAACAACAACAGGCCTAAAACAGGATGATTCTCTCAAATACTGGGAAGCCATAAGGAAAGAGAAACTCCTGCCATGTTCTTTCACCTTATTTATTTTACTGAAGGATAAAGTCAAAAAGTAGGGAGGGCAGAGCCAAAGCAAAGGACCAGATGCTTGAAGATTTTTAAAGTTTTCCTAAATACGTACCAGAAGAGGAGATGGGCTTGGAACCTAGTGTGATGTTTATCCATTTATTTACTGCTAATCTACTACCTTCCAGGGGAGGTGAGGAAGAAGGCTGTCTGCCTTCTACAGCTGAAGAGATCAGGGCAGAAACTTAATCATGTTCATATACCCTGAGTGTAACTGCTGTCATGGGGCTGGAACCAGTTCATGAAGGTAGTGGGTTCGAGCACGTGCCTGACCAGTAACACTAGGAGTCCTTTAAGGTGAAAATACGGACCAGGAGGTATTTAAGAAGTACTGATTCACAACTATTAATCTTGAAGGCAAATTGCATTATTCGGGATGTGGGCAAATCACTGAACTGGAACCACACGCAAAGGCACTTTTTATAAAATGCTGTGAGGAAACGGACATTGGTGAAAAAAGCAAATGAAAAAGGGAAAAATAATCATCTGCAAAGAGGAAGAGCCGTACAATGACTGAACAAGGTGGCCTTGCGGCCTTCAACCTGATGCATCAGTTCTATCAGTAAATAGATAACTAACAAAGAGGTGAGGCCTTCTATTTCTAAAACTGACCTAGCAACAAGAGGGAGGAATCAGAGAAGAGTACATCGCAGGGTGGCTCAGGGTGCCCCGCAAAGGTCCTCTAACTCTAGTGTTTAAAATGAGGGCGCAGAACTAGAGATCTGTTATGCGCAGCGAGTGGGCTTCGGATTCTGAACACTCCTTTATCTACGAAGAATCCAGGATACTGTGGAGGTGAACCGATGTCTTCAATCCCAGAGACAGGGTGTTTTGTGATCATAGTTAAGAGGAAAGCCATCAAAGCCCACACCTTTTTCCTTTTTCCTCCTGAGCTGCAGAGCCATGGTGGGGAACTTGTGCTCTCTGGTGCTTGCTGCTATGTTCTCTGGCTTTCAGTCGGCTTGGCTTTTTCCCTGGATTTCTAATGCTGTGATAGCAGGCCGGGGGTGGGGGGGGGTGAGGAATCTACAAAACTGAAAAACAAATTGCGTGTGTGCGTGTGTGTACGTGTGTGCGCGCGCGCCCGTGCGGTAGGATTTCACTGAAGATAATGAATTGCAACACTCTAAGCACCAAATTTTAAAACTTAAAAAGTATGAGTAATGGAGTTTTGAAGAAGCGAAATGTGCTCGAGCAGAGTATTTATAGTCCTTTTTTTTGCGAGGTTCCCCAGACCTCTGGGTGCATCAGCAAACTGTCCTCCTACCCGAGCGTGCAGCTGCGATTTGGCCCCAGGCACCACCTACCCAGAGTCACTACCTAATGCATTTTACATTTGCACAGATAATGAAAGAGGGAGGGAGGAAAGGGAAAAAAAAAAAAAAAGACGAGAAGGGGCCCGTTTCCCCCTCAGCGTTCTGTGTTTCCTTTTGTCGCGGCCGTCAGCTGACACATGGAAAATGTGGTGTACGGTTTTGCTTGCCTTTAATCTGTAATTAAGGATTCCTTGTCTGGGGCTTGCTACTACCTCTTTTCGCCTTCCCTCTCTGCCTCTTGGGTCTTCCGTTCCCGGTCGGGTCTGGCCCCGCGCCGCAGGCGGGGGCTAGAGGTCGCCCGGCTGGGCCGCGGGGCAGCGGGGACGCGGCGGGATGCGGGGGCCTCGGCACGGCCCTGCGCTCGCCTGCCCGGGAGCGCGCGCCCCGGCGCTGCCCCGCCCCGCCCCGCCCGGGCCCCCCGGGCCCGTGCCCCCGGGCGAGCCCGCGCCCGGCGTCGGGGCAGCTGCGCCAGGGCCGCCTGGCGCGGGCAGGGCCGGCCTCGGGGCCCCGAAGCCTCCGCGGGCGCGCAGCCGCCGCCCTCGCCGCCCGCCCTCTCCCCGCGCCGCGGCGCCTTCGCAGCCGGCGAGCCCGCGCTCGCGTCCTCCGCGGCGCCCTCGACGCCCCGCTCGGCGCCGTCCCGAGCGGGGGGACGCAGCTCCGCACTTCTCCCGGTGCGAGGAAAGGGCGCGGGAGCGGGACGGGGAGGTCACGGGGCGGTGGCCGAGCCCGCTCGGCGGCGTAGAGCCCAGAGCCCCGAGAAGAGCCCCGGGGCCGAGGGGGCTCGTCCGCAGCTGCGGGCCGAGCGAGCCCCGGGCGGCGGCCGCGCTCGCGCCCACCCAGGCGCGCACAGCCGCGGGGCCCTCGCAGCCCGGCGCTGGCGCGCGCACCGGCACGCGCGCCCGGCACTCACGCGCCGCCACGCACACGCGCGGGGCCCCCCGCCGCCCGAGCTCGCTCGCGCGGGGTCTTCCCGGCTGGACCCCGGGGAAGGCAACGCAGCCCCGGGGGGGTCGCGGGAGCGCGGAACTCTGTCCAGTCGTCTAAGTATTTTACTGAACGGGGTTCCGGGTGTCGGCCGGTCCAGTCCTCAGAGAGACCTTCTGATGAGGATGCACCGAGCGAAAACAAAAGTACTGACTCCTGTGCCCCGTCCCCTTTAAGAAAAGATTACCGTAAGCAAAAAACCGAGGAGGGAGTGGGGATGGGAGCGGACACTCTCCGGGCAGAGAGACTCTGGCTATTAGCTTAAAAAGTATTCTCTCTCGTATATCCAGACGTGTGGTTTAAATCCCGCTTCTTACCTGCCCCGGGCCCCCAGCGCTGTCCTTTTCACTTCTTACCTGTGCTTAGGGTTACAGACTTTGTTTCTCCTCCTAACTACCAGTTGGTTGTTTAGGAGGAGAGGAGAAGAAGGATTAAAAGGTCTTTAGGCAGGAGAATATTTAGAAGCATCGCGTTTTTGAAATACTTGTAATTTCCAACGTTTAATATCATTTTGAGGTTTCTAGAAATTTTAAAGAGCCGCCCTGCACTAGGATTATTTTTTATCATTATTTATTCGAGTGTACACATTTAGAATTGTATGTGTAAGAGGAAAAAATACCCCTCGTCGTTGGTTTCACCAATGCCGTTTGCGTTATTTTCTCTCTTTCCCACCAATAGAAATCATAAGCTAAAGTGGTGTGCGCCATGACCAAATATAAGAAACCTAATCTGGAGTGTTCATGACCTTACTTGGCATCCGTCTCTCAAGATTCTACCCACTCTACTTGAGATATTATTTGAATGGTAGACGTGGAAATATGGGTGGGTGGGTGGGTGGGTGGTAAGTTCGATGGTTAAAATGTGAGAAAAGCAGCCCAGGGGTAAACCGAGGTACGGGAGGTTGGCCCACATAAGCCTATCCTTGAAAGGCTGAACCAGAACACATGGGAAGTGAATCGAGAAGAGACTGTCGGTAAACAATGATAATCAGGGCTTTCAAAAATCATAAATCTGATTGAAATATCTGATTCATTATTTATTCATCACAGCACAACTTTGCAAATCCAAGAATAGTGTTTGAAAACCAAGTGCCTTCTATTTTGTACATCAACGCAGCAGATGGGTCTCCCTTTCAAAATGTAGCTAAAGGGTTAAAGCAATAATTTTAGCAAAGTATCTCAGGAAATGACATTAAGATCTGATACATCTCCCTTTCTTTCTGGCAATAATATCCCCCAAAGAAAAAAGATATACTTATTGATATGATGATAATGTTTCTCATTATGTGTACAAGTGTCAGAATGATTCCTGTTTGTGCAAGTGTTTTTAAAACTGCAAGGACACTTTCACTACTATGAAAGCTGAGAGCCAATGAAGGAGAACTTCTTTTAACTCCATAATAGCAGGTTACATAGTAAATGAACACGGATGGTCAGATAGCCAATTATGGTATAAATATCCGTTGTTTACACAGAGGTGGTAAATGAGCCTTTGGAGTACAAAGGATTAGGCCCATCTAAGCTACCATTTGTTCTTCAGTCTATTATGTCTTTCCTTAAAAAGGCCAGTGCCACTGTAGGTAATATGCACACAGAGCATACTTCTCTGTGTTGATTTTAGTTTGCTTTATTTCATTGCACACTGTTGTTTACTTTTTAAAATTTAAATAAATGTCAGCATTGTATAATTTCTATGTTAACAAAGCAGTGAGCAAAATCCCTTGTATGTTTATAAAATATTATTGTTTAATTCACATAGTTTAGAAATTCCAAATGTTGAGAATAGGAAGGAGGCCAAATACCATCTGTTTATAACTATGATGCATCGTAATATGTGTACTTTTAAAAGGAGTTTGGTCAATCATGCCACTATTTTATCTGCTCGGAATATGTTGAAGATTTAAAATGTAATTTACAGGATTACTTTTAGTGCATTGCGTCCAACTGTGAGTTGTAAAGAAATCCGTCTCTTCTGTTTTTCTCAAATTAATCATGTACCAGCCCCAATTAATGGGGGCTGTTAAACGGGTCGCTTTTTGCTTAGCTCCAGAATTCTTCTAACTTTGGCTCAGTCCACCTTCTTGATGCTGATAAAAACTCCAAGGACAAATGAAACAAAACACTCCTAGCTGTGCCTTTCTGCCAGGAGATAGTTACTTAGAATGGGAGGCAGGGTTTGGTAGCTAATAATTAGCTAACATCAGCCCTGAGAAATTACCTGTGAAATACCCTTTGGTTCTGGGTTGAAAAACAACATTTGACACTCCCTGTTTTAAAATAGTACATTCTTGTCCCTGAGACTTCTGATTTAACTTATTTATTTCGAATGCATCTAATTGCATACCATTAACAAAGGGAGTACACTTACTTGCAACAGACGAGCAGGTTTGAAGGTTTTTATATAACTCAAGTTATATAGTGAGGAATTTTCCCTTCCTTAGTAAACTAGAGAAACTCAGCAACCGAGCCTTCAATTTAGGGCAGATGTGTTGAAATCCAGAGGTCTTACACTGTGGGGGTCTCTTTTTCAAGAAGGAGGAATTAAAAACTCAGAAGTCCTGATAAAGTTTGAAAATGTGACAGAAACATTTACTAGCAAATGATGGTTGCTTGCTTGATTTTTTTTTTTTTTTTTTTTTTGGCAAGGTAGAACCAGTAAAGAGCTACTCCTGGAAATGCTTTTATAGACAAATGCATGCAGAAACATGCAGAAATATGAAAACATACTCCCAGTGAGCTGGGGTGCTTTACTTCTCAGTTGAGTGTTCAATGGGTGCTGTATAAAGTGGTTTCCCTGTTCATTTAATGATATCTGTTTTCTCAGACCTTTTAGTTTCAGTAGCTTCATCAACAATTCTATCAACCAAGAATATTTACTTATATATAATTAAGAACACTAAGAATACCTTATCCAAGGAAACGAACCCATCTGTACATAATTTTTTTCAATCCAACTCTTAACCTTTTTAAAAGTCTGTTTATTTTCTTTCTGGTCAGATTCCTCCCACCTCAAATAATGAATCCACTGGGTCTTATACAGACTTGTTTTCCCTTGAGTTAAAATACGAAAATGCCAGATTCCTTTTTCTTTTTTTTTTTTTTTAAAGAAATTTATATTCTATTTACTTCTGAGAGACAGAGAGAGAGCGCATGAGCAAGCAGGGGAGGGTCAGAGAGCGAGGGAGACACAGAATCTGAAACAGGCTCCAGGCTCTGAGCTGGCTGTCAGCACAGAGCCCGATGCGGGGCTTGAACCCACAAACTGTGAGATTATGACCGGAGCCGAAGTCAGATGCTTATCCAACTGAGCCACCCAGGTGCCCCCAGATTGCTTTTCTTAAGTAATGGCTTAAGTGTACAGAGTAGAAGACACAGTACCAAATGCAGGGGAAAGGAGAAAAGAGAGCCAACATAGAGCTGGGAGAAAAGAGGTTCATCATACAAAACTTTCAACACTGCTTGAGCGCAATAAGCCATAATCACTAAAAGCATCATCATTTCCAAGTAAAACTTAGATTGTTGCATTCAGATATTAAACAGCTAAGGGAAACTCTTAAGTGAAATTTGATTGATTCTTGTGAATCAGTTTTTCCATTCAAGTCCAATCTTCCTTAGTGAAGCTTGCACTAGATATCCATATTCGCACTGCGGGAGACAGAAAAAGAGGAATAGAGGCATCCTTTGCTTTTAAGGCACTTACGGTCTACAAGAATGGATGGATGGATACATAAAATAAATGGGACTATGTATAAGTATTGTTATATGCTATGGACTGTAGATGTAAAAATAAAGGCTGTTTTAAATGGACGAATTATTCAGACATGCTTTCCTCCTGAGTACCTTGGCTAGCAGTGAATTTCTTAACAGGTTGAGCAAGTCCTTAAATGCCTAAACCCTTTGGAACTCGATGAGTCTAATGAATTGTGGTAGGTAATATAATCAAAATTGAAATTGGCACGTAGGTGCTCATTTCGTGTTCCCTTTAGAGCTGACTTAGAACCATAGCAAGGATCCACGTGTGCACATCAGTCATTGTATAGTCATGTTATCTTGACAGCCAAAATCACTTTATAAAATATACTTTAATAAGTTACCATAGAGCCCTAAGTTAAGCCATATAACTTAATCAATACTGAATGGGCATTTCTAGGTATCACATTTAAATTGAGTAAGAGATAAAAAGAAACGAATTGAGAGTAAGAAAAATGTATGGGAAACTATTTGCTTCTTCCAATTAATATAAAACATGCCAGAAGCTTTTTCTCATTTTGCTTTTTATGAAGAATTACGGACCCAAAGGAAAGTCAGATGAGGACTACTACTAAACAAACAATAAAAGCAGCAACAATAACAACAAACCTTGCTTGTTTAGGAGAAAAACACGAAAAAGTAATAAATTCACCCATTTTAAAAATTAAGAAGAAAAGACATAAAATTTAATACACACGATAAATAATAAATATTCTTCAGTTTCCTATGATGGCTAATTAAGGAAAAAGCCCATGTGAAAAATTTGGAAGAGAGACGAATAGAACAAGGTAATTAACTCTTTGCTCCTTCAACCTTAAAGAGGGTAAGATTTCTTTTAAGTTTGGACCTGCAGCAACCTCAGAGATCAAATCCGCCTTTACAAAATAAAATAAAAGGAATCCTAGTAGCTCTGCAGCTCAAGATCCAACCTTGTTTTTGGCCCCACTCTGATGCTGGTGCGCCAATACTGAAGCCCCTGAATAATTTGCTGTTTGATTGAATTCCTGCCCCAACACAGAAACCCAGCCGCTGGGTTCTTCCTGGTTCTCTTGGACCTCTCTCGATGGAATCTGCTCTCCTATTCTTTCTTACCATGTTTGGTTAGTTCCTGATAGTTGACGATGCATTCTTTTCATCCATCATCTAATTTGGTCTTTGTAACACTCTTGTGAAAGCGGAAAACCATAGCTTTAGTCCCAAAGTTCAGAAGAAGTGCTCAGAATCATCCCATTAGTACATTGCAGAGTTGGGCCTGGAAGTCATACCGCATCATGCCCAGTTCCTCTCTTTCCCTTAGACCGGATTTCGTATTTGAATGATGGTTATGACAATAAATCACAACTACAGTCTTTGTGGTGGGTAGAAAGGAGAAGGAAAAGGAGGAGGAGCAGAAGCAGAAGGAAGATGGGAAAGAAGAAGAAGAAAGGAAGGGGATAAAAACCAAGACAATCCCTGCAGGGTTTTCTGTGATGTGGGGAAGAATAAATCTTTAAATTGCTCCCTTTCTGCTTATGTAGATTAGTAAGGAGGAAAGCACTTCCTAAAATTTATATCGTATAAAGGAAAAGCTAATTCCAAAGCTATCGCAGTGCTTTGTGCTTTAAAGGATAGAGATCTGAAGTAGGTAATCTATTGACAGAGCTCCTTAATGAGTCTTGGATATGCATGAGTAGGCCACAAGCTTGATGTTGAGTGCAAGATGGAGAACTGTTCTGTTTAAGAAATTAATACGAATTTGGAGAAACTGGGGAAAAAAAATCCACCTTGGTAGAAAGAAAAAGAAAATGGTCAAAGGATGAAGGGATATAGGCTATGTCTTAAAGATAACATAGCCAGCAACAAATTCCCCATGGTGGGATATAGTTGATTATTATATTTTTTTATTAAAGGAGTCCATTACACTCAGTTCTAAGCTTCTATTCATTCCAGCATAATCTCCATTTGTAACCCAAAATCTCCACTGAAAGTCTGAGATACAAAACAGGCTTGATTTAGTTCCACATTTTGGGAATGAAAACATAGGGAAGGTGGACAAGGGTGACTTTGCAGAAGGCATAATTTAAAATGAAGGCATAGAATTTTATGGAAACAGGAAATAAGGACAAGAGATGATTAGGAGAAATGGAAGCCCTCTGCGAATGAATACCAAGAAACAAGGAAACCATAATACAGGAAGTCTTGGGAAAAATTAGCTAATTTTTATGTGGTAGACACGACATTTTTAGCTATTCAATATCTACCTAAGCTTCTATTAGAATCTAAAGTTCTACTTAAGGAAGTAATTCTTTCTTGCTAAATGCAGTCAGGCCTGAGGATTGCATTTTTGCCTTGAATGGAGGAACCGAAAGAAAACACTGGAATTCTAGTCCATCCAACCTGGAACATCCCCACCAGACTATTTCTACTGAAAAATAGCTGTTGGGTTCTGCTTTTAACCTCCAGCTTGTGAGTAGCTTCTCGGTCCCAAACTTAGATCTCCAGCTTCTCTTTTATATAGTTCTCTATGTATTAGGATTCTGTCAGGTGCAAAACTCAGAAAGATCTGGCCCAACTGAGTTGCTTTGTCAGGAAAAACAATCATTTATGACAGCTAGAAGTACAGATGTAGAGCACCTCCATATTCCCAGTCTTCCATCCTGGTACTTTACCTTTTATTTAGCTCTCCTTATCTTCACAAGAGGCCTACAGCAGTCCAGCCATCACATTTTTACCACGTGTTTCTTTCCAGATGCAAGAGAAGGGACATTTTCTTGCTTGAGTCTCTGCAGTCAAGGAAAGCTTTTTCCAGAAGCCCATTTGGAGCATTCCCTATCCACCTGATTGCATCATTTAATGCATAAACTGAAAGTGAGAATGGGAATGACTTCTATCAGTTAAGACTGAACCCTAGTTGCAAATAATTCCAATTCATAATTTAAGTATCCTTAAATATTTTTGATAACTTTTGATCAAGAACTGCAGACAAAATGTGCTACCATATTCTGGTTTATAGACAACTTGCTTTTACTTTCTGTCCTTTTTCCCATTCTTTGTTTTGTAATGTATTTGAAGAAAGACTTGGATTTTAGAAACGCATTTTTTAATCAAACATTTATTGACCATGACCTTACATTTCTCGGTAATAATTTCCCCCAAATTATTGTCTTATTGCCATGTCTTGTTTTTCCATTTATTCATACATTTCTATTTTGTTCACTCAGTAATTCGTGTGGCCAGTAATTTCCTCTTTCGAAAGGAAGAAAAATTCAAAAAATTGTCATTAGGTACTTGATATGGACGTGGAAGGTGAGAAAAAAAATGCTGAGAAATATTTGCGTAACCTCAAACATAAGGCGTATATATATATTTTTTCATTTTATAACTTTTACAAAGGGAACAATGGGACAAAAATGTAGAGCACTGGACGTTCCCAGGGTTTCTTCATCTTCCTACGGTTCCTTGTGTTCTGAGGTGCATCCTGCCTTGAGAGTGTTGATTTGACAGACAAGTTCTTTGGGGCTGTAGGCATGAGACTAGGGAGGAAAGGAAGAGAGAACAAAAGTTCCAAAGGTTAAATCTGGGGGAGGAGGTTATCTTGACATGAGACTGGAATTCAAAGACAGATGTAAGGGAGCAGAAGCCGCAGCCGCGTGTGAACCCCTGGACGGGGGAGGCGAAGGGGGATTTTTAAGGATCTCTGTTCCCCTCATCTTCTTAAAAAAAACAAGTGAAGAACTTGAGGAATTCAGAAATTTTTTTTAAGGAATTATTTTTGGTTGCTGCGTCATTGTGTGTTGTTTCTAACCATGATGCTGTCCACGCAGGGTATTATTTTGTAGTGCCCAGGGTTCTATCTGTATTTCTCTATTTGACTGCAAGTGATGGAAATCAGCTCACACTAACCAGGCATAAAGTATGTATCAAAAAGTCCTCAAAGATGACCTTGGGCCTTAGGAGAGAATTCCACACTCAAGCACTGTCCTCTGGGATCTGGCTTGGTTCTCTCTCTCTCTCTCTCTCTCTCTCTCTTTCTCTCTTTCTCTAGGTCTTCCTCTGGATTGGTGGTGGCAGTGGTAGTGTCTTCCTCTAGAAGGCTAGCTCAGTGTTGTATATTTCACATGCTCCTTACAGTCTCAGAAGAGAGAACCTATCATATCTAGCATCCAAATCAGACCCTGGTAGAAAGGACATTTATTCTCCCCACCTGGCTCACTTTCCCCACACTTGTGGTAGGGGACTTACGGGAGCACAATGTAATTTCAGATGACCACTCCAGCATTACATTGGATAGAGCCTTAAATCCATGTTAAAAGAAACTTTCCAGCTATTAAGCAGAGGAATAAGTTGTGATACAGTTGACATTGTATCTCTTGTTAAACAAATACTTTTTACTGGGGTTATTTACACTACTGTCCCCAAACAGCATTGAATTTTAACTTAAGTTTACATCTCTAATTGTCTTTTCAAATTTCTTTCAAAGGATTATGCTCCAAAGTATCTTTGAAATGAAATTTATTGGATATGCAGAAAAACCTGGAAGCTGAGCCACAGGACAGTATAAGTGAAGCTAACATTCATCACCAAAGAAATGACCCATTTTCACTTAAATGTCATCTAAAAATACTCAAGTCCTTTGCAGCCACCTTAAGATGGACAGATATCCACCAGGAGATAAACATGTGTTTTATTTTGTTATTAAAACATACTCAAAAGAATTACCTGTCACATACAAGACAGTACAATTGCCATTGGAAACAAATTGTAGAATTTCCAAGCTAGAGAGTTTCTTGCATTGGAAGGATTATCATTCAGGTGTAAAGCATCTGTCAAAAACTACTTTTGATTTTGATTTTTAAAAAAGTTTTTAATTTCCAATGATAAGAGAGTTATGAGAGATAGTGAATGTCTGACTTTAACTAAATGGAAAGTGCAAATGGGACTCTAGTATTTTTTGGTATGCGTAAAACTTACACAATTCTTAACAAAGTCAAGATGCCATACCTGTGCTCTCTAACGGACTGGTCACTAGAATGTGGTGCTTCATGGCTGATAACCAAAAGTGACTCAGAAGATACTTTAGACTGTGTGAAGATATGCTCATACTACAGAAGAAAGTGGTATATCTTTGTATGGACAAACTATTTAGATAATCTATTTTAAGTAAACAAAATAAAAATGTATGGGCAAGGGTGCCTGGGTGGCTCAGTGGGTTAAGCATCCGACTCTTGGTTTCGGCTCATGTCATGATCTCACGGTTCCTGAGTTGGAGCTCCACATTGGGCTCAGTGCTGACGGCATAGAGCCTGCTTGGGATTTTCTCTCCCCCTCCCTCTCTCTCTCTGCCCCTACCCCACTTGCTCTCTCTCTCTCAAGATAAAATAAACTTAATAAAAAAATGTATGTGCATACTGTTTACCATAGTTATGGTAAATTGAATTATTCTTCCCAACTCTTTCTTATCATAGAACTATACATTATATATATTACCCTTTTCCATGTGACTTCATAGGGCATCCAATTAGTGGAGGCAGGGTACTTCCCCCAACATGTTAAATTTAGGCTTGCCTGGCACTTGCTTTGAACAACGAAATTCCATGGAAGTGAGAGTGTACCTATCCTGAGCTCAGGCCTTAACAGATGTTGCATATGCCCTCCGCCTGAACATCTGTCATTAACCGGGAGAATACCATGCGCTAGGTAACCAGTATTCCAAGAAGAATATGAACATACATGAAGTAGACCTGAATCCAGCTTTCAGCCTGGATCCCAGAGCTGGGAACCTGAAACTGAGTCTTATGCAAGTGAATTACAGCAACTCACAGACTCATGAGAGAAAAGTAAATGCTTATTGTTTTAAGTCACTGAATTTTGGAGTGGTTTTTTATGCGGCATTATTATAGCAATAACTGACTATTGGAATAGTATTTCTTTCCTCTCCCTACAAGTGTTTTGAAATTGATGGCGCATCTAACAACAAATAGAATTGTAGGATCAAGGAAATTCACTAATTATACAGTTAATCATTTAATTAGAATTATAGGAAGTGGTACAAAAAGGATGCAAAGAGCACAAAACACAGAGGCCTAATCTAATCTGAGAGTCAGGAAATGTTTCTCCAAGGAAGTGACATTGAACCTGGGATCTAGCCTTTGGATCAGCAAAGTTGAGGGCAGGGAGAGAAGCATTCCAAATGAAGGGAACAATCTTTGCAAAACCCTTAAGGTAAGAAAGGGAAGCTCACTTCTTACAGAGAAGTATCTGGAAAGCAGAGGAAACAGGAATGTGCAAGGAGAAAGAAGGTTGATGAGGTTTACCACAGTATTAAGGGTTGAATTGTTTGTCTCTTCTAAACTTCATATCAGAAAGCCCTACCACTCAGTACATCTGCATGTGACTGTATTTGGAGATAGGGTGTTTAAGTTAAAATGAGGTTTTAGAGTGAGCCCTGTACAAGTCTGACTGGTATCTGCATAAGACGAGATTAAGAGACACACACAAAAGGAAAATCATGTGAAGACCTGGGAGAAGACCACCAACTATAAACCAACAAGAGGGGCCCCAGAAGGAATCAACCCTATCAGTGCCTTGCTCTTGACCTTCTAGCTTCCAGAAACTCAAGAATTGTGAGAAAATCAGTTTCTGTTAATTAAACCAGCTAGTCTGGCACTTTGTTATGATAGTTTGTCCTTTTAGTTTGCTGTAACAAAAGTACCATACACTAGGTGGCTAAAAAACCAGAAATTTAGGGGCGCCTGGGTGGCTTAGTCAGTTGAGCATCTGACTTTGGCTCAGGATGTGATCTTGCAGTCTGAGTTCAAAGCCTTTGTTGGGCTCTGTGCTGACAGCTCAGAGCCTAGAGCCTGCTTCAGATTCTGTGTCTCCCTCTCTCTCTGCCCCTCCCCAACTCATGCTATCTCTTGTCTCTCAAAAATAAATAAACTTTAAAAAAATGTTTTCATAAACCAGAAACCTACGTATTCTTCATAGGCCTGGAGGCTGGAAAGTTTCAGATTAAGTGTCTGGTGACAGTCAGTATCTATTGAGAGCCTACTGTTTTTTCATAGACTAGCATTTTCTTGCTGTGTTCTTACATAATGGATGAAACAGGGGAGATTGTTGGGAACTCTGTTATAAGGGCATTAAGCCCAATCATTCATGAAGGCCACCCTCATGACTTAATCTCTTTCCCAAGATTTCACCTCCTAATACCATCAAATCGGAGATTAGGATTTCAACTATGAATTAGGAGGGGGAGGGACAAACATTTAGTTTATTATAGCAAATTAATACATACTACATGCCCAGTTCTAAGTACTATGCCAGAGGTAGTGGCTGCTCATTATATATTTGTTAGATTAATTAATGATGGAAATGAATAAGCCATGTGAAATAGATCATATTGGGGATTTAAAATCTTTTATCTAAACCACAATGGAAAGCTATTGATGGATTTAAGCAGGAAGATACATTTAGTTTCAGATTTAGTTTTTAGAAAGTTTTCTCTTGCTACAGTATAAATAATGGATTAGAGGGAATGAGAATTAGGAGGTGGTTATGGTAATCTAGGGAAGATGGTGGTGACTTACACTAAAGCAGGGTGAGATGGAGACAAGTGGATTGGTTCAAGATATGTACTGTAAAAAAATCAATGGGGCTTGGTATTTGGCTGGACCATGAAGAAGAAGGAGGAGTCAGAATGACTTTCTGGATTGGGAAACTGAGATGGGAAATCCTTGCAGAAATCCAGATTTGTGAGGAAGCCCACCTGAATGGTTTGTAGCAAATTGAAAGGCCTATGGGAAGTCAAGAAGGACTTCCAGTTAAGGATTATTATGGTCTAGATATCCTGAAAATTCTCCCACTACAAATACTAAAATTCTAGAAACAATAAAATAAATGCTCTTCAAACCATAGTTGAGTTCATGAGAAAGTAAGAAACAGCACCAGAGACCCAAAGGAAGAGAGAACAGAGAGCCCATGTGGTAATGACATAAACTAACAAGGCAGGTTATAAGAGCTGGGGTAGGGTAGGGTGATGGTCATGTTTCAGGCACTTAGAAGGTTTCATTTTCATGTTCAGAGATACAGAGAAAACAAGGCTTTAAAAATTCTGGAGAGAGATGGGGGGCGGTGATTGAAACTGAAACTTACATAAATCCAGGATCATTTAAGGGATACTCTTTCAGTAAAATGATAGACTGGAAATAATCTGCAAACTAGCAAAAATAGAAAATAAGGAAGGAAACCTTCTAGCCTTGGGTGTAAGGTGGAAAATAAGCCTCCCCAGAGAATTTGTAAACACAGACATATCAGTCATGTGACTGATATGATTGAACACCAATCATATGAGCTTGGTGTTCAACCTGAATGGCCCCAAAGATTCGCTGTTGAGATGTCAATGTGTCCCAGCAGAAGCAAACTGAGAGCAAATCTGGTATAAAACAGCCTTATCCCCGATCATACCTGATGTTTCCAGATGAAACCTATCAGCATTGAGCACACCATTCAAAATTCCAAAACATACAAGATCCACCTTAAGAGATTTAGAAAAAAGAAAAAAATAGAATTATACCCCAAGGGATTTTTGAACTATCAGATAATAATAGAAATATCAGAGAGATTATGACATATATAGATTTAAAATGTCTAAAGCATTAGAGAAAGAAAAATAAAAGCATTAAAAACAAGATATCAGATAGATTTGAAAAGGAACCAATTAAAAATTCTAAAAATATAAAATATTGTCCTCGAAGTTATTGCAACTAGTGGCTTTAAGGGCATATTAGACACAATTTAGGCAAAATTCATGAACTTGGAAATAAATCTGAGCTTATAAAGAAGATAAATCTGAGGTAATACATATGTATGTATGTATATATAATTTACACACACACACACACACACACACACACAAATATAGACACAGAGAGGTTTGAATGAAAAAGTCCCTTATAATAGAAATTTCATAAGGATTTAGTAGAAGGAGTAGGGCAAACATCCATCTATTAATGGAGATTGTCTACAAAGGAATGCTAATGAGATTGACAACAGATTTCTCAATTGCAACATAATAGGCAAAATAAAATATCTGCAAATTGTTGAGAGAAAATAGCTGTCAATTAACAGTCTTATTTTCATATCTATTTCATAGTCTATACCTATATCATTCAAGAATGAGGTCAAAAGCAAGTAAATATTTCTTTCCAGGTAAATAATGAGAATGCTTACCACTTACAGAACTTTACTGAAAAAGCCAAGTCAGAATGTTGTTCATAGAAAGAAACTGAGCCCAGACAAGAATGAGATAAAAGAAGCAATAGTGACAAAATAAAATGGTGAATACATATTAAGTCTAAATAAGCATTTTCCGAATAAAATAATTTAAGAAAACAAGATGAAATATCTCTTTATCTCATAGTAGCTCTTTCTGAGGGGAGAAGGCCTACACTGGTTAATTCAACTATATGAATAAAGTTTTATTTCTTAAACTAGACACTGGCTAGAGGTTGTGATTCTATAATTCTTCATTTCTTTTTATCTGGATGAATGTGTCATAAGAAATTCAGAAATAAATATTTTTTGAAAAGCAGAGTGGATGTAAAAGTCTGAAAAACAATAATATATAAAACAAGTGGAGAATAATCAAACTTTTTCATTACATTTTTGTATTACTTAAAATAAAAGTAAATATACTCATTAACCTCAGCTCTTACAAAGTTACAGTAAAAGAACTGAAATAAAATATATTATTTCCAAATAAGAAAATATTTTTAAAGAAAACAAACTCAACTGACCCAAAAAATAGCAAGAAAAAAGGAAAACAGAATGATGGGTTAAAAAAAACAAGGCCCAAAAGATAATGGTGGAAATAAATCCAAATATAGAAAATATTATGTTTATACCAACTAAAAAAAAACCCTGGTGTTGCTATATTAATATCAGAAAAATAAACTTTAAGGCAAAACCCATTATTGAAACATCGTCAGGAATAATTAATTTTGGCTTTAGCTCATGATGGCAAAAAGAATAAGTCACCTGGATAATATACCACTTCTGAACTTGTATTCATCAAAAGGCATGCATTCAAAATATATGAAGTAAAAATTGATCAAATATACAATCACAGTGGAAATATTTTTAATGGTTTTACCTTAATAATTGGTAAATCAAGCAGATAAAAATCTTAGTAAGGATAGAGAAAATTTGGACAACACAAATATAAGCCTGCTATGATTGATACATATTGAACCTTGATCCCAAGAGTTGGAGAATATGAAATTTTTTGAGACAAACTTGGAGCATTCACCAAATTGATCACTAACTGAATCTCAAAAAAGTCTCAACAAATAACAAGAACTGATCTAAATTGAATTAATTTAGAAATTAGAAAATAGAGTTGAATACAATATCATTGAATTAGAATTCAGTAACAAAAGTCCCAATATATTTGAAAATGCAAAATACACATAAACTAACTTATGACTTGAAGAACTGAAGGATAATAAATATATTAAGTGGCAAAACTTGAGTCATACTCCTTCCCCTTGCTGAATAATTCAATCTTACTGCAGTTAGGGGAAACAGATTAGGTAGGCAGAATATCAGTGGCTCAGAGGAAGATAACAGAGCTCAAGAAGGATGAGGAAAGGGGTACCTGGGTGGTTCAGTCGATCCGACTTCAGCTCAGGTCATGATCTCATGGTTCGTGGGTTTGAGCCTTGCGTTGGGCTCTGTGCTGGCAGCTAGCTCAGAGCCTGGAGCCTGTCTTTAGAATCTATGTCTCTTCTCTCTCTGACCCTCCCCAGCTCATGCTGTCTCTATCTCTCTCTCAAAAATAAATAAAACATTAAAAAAAAATTTTTTTTTAAAGGAAGGATGAGAACATCCACTTGGGGACAGCAGGCACTCTAGCATGAGGAATCAGCATGAGAAAGAGTCTGTGCAGCAGAATTCGAGCGCAAGCAGCAAAAGGAAGACATCTACATGGAGAAAGGGGTCATCGTGGGAATGAGAGATTGATTGGTTGCATAAAGTGAGGTTGATCACATAAGTAAATGTCTAGAGAAGTATGGAAGCTAGGCTTCTCACGAATAGAGAAGGTAGTAATACATATGGAAAGGGAAAAAAACTAGAGTGAAATTGTAAATGTCAGCATGAACTCCTGGTTTTCAGTATGTACACATAGACATAGAAATAAATTTAGATGTGCATACATGGTACAGGCATACGTATACTTCCTGGTTCTGTCTTTAATGGGGCCTGGAAGCAGCAACACTCTGATAACAATGAGCGCAGAGAGCACACAGACCTTGGCTTCTAAATACCATTGTCCAGGAAAAGGAAATAGTATTTCATAGAGAATTAGCTAATTCCAGGGCTATAGAGAGGAAACATATAAGAGAAGGCCCTAGAAACCAGCTTTAAGGGTCTCCTACAGACAATATCGACCATAACTCAAGTATCAAAACTAATATTGATAGTACATTGATAACAGCTTATGAAATTTACAATATTAAGTGAAGTAGGAAATCATGAAACCATACTGACATTAACGAATAAATTTAAGTTTTATGCAGAACAGGATATCTATATGATTTCAAGGTACTTCCCCACAAAAGGGGCAAAAAGTAACTTATGATGGAAAAGCCTAGAAGACATCTCTTGCATCAAGTGGTCAAACACCAGTTATTGAACTCATGTGTGAAGTGATATGATGCACTGAGAGGAGCTCAGTATCACTTCTATGATACTATCACCTGAATATAATCATGAAGAAACATCAGACAAACTTAAAACAAGGGAAATTCTACAAAATACCTAGAGTTATCTCAACAGCATGAAAGTCATAAAAATCAAGGGTAGACAAATATTCTAGACTGGGGGAGACAAAAGAGACATGACAAGTAATTGCAGTGTGTGATTCTAAACTGGATCCTTTGGTAACAAAAAAATATTGTTATATCAACTGATGACTCTCAAATGTGATTTGTTGACTGAAGGGCAGAAGTGTATCAAAGTTTACCTTCTGCTTTTATTGGCTGTGTTGCAGTTAAGTAGGAAGATGGTCTCATTTGTAAAAACATATTAAAGTGTGCCTTACAGAACATCAGGTCAGCAATTTAAAAGTACTCAGAAAAAATAACTTGGGGGTGTCTGGGTGCCTGAGTCAGTTGAGTGTCTGACTTTTCATTTCATCTCAGGTCATGATCTCACAGCCCTAAGATCATGAATCAGGCTCTGTGCTGAGTGTGGAGCCTGCTTGGGATTCTCTCTCCCTCTCTCTCTGCCCCTCCTTCAATTGTATGTGTGCTTGCTTGCTCTCTCTCTCTCTTTCTCTCTCTCTCTTTCTCAAAATAAACATTAAAAAATGAATTATTTGTACTCTGTGTCTAGATTTCTTTACAAATTTTTGATTGATGTATGGAATTGTTGAATCACTATACTGTACAACTGACACTAATACAACACTGTATGTTAACTAACTGGAATTAAATACAATAGAAACTTAAAAAAAAAAAACAAATTTAAAGAAAGCAAACAAACAAAAACCTGTGATGTAATTGAAGTAATGCTTGGAGGTAAATACACAGTCTTCACAATTTGTAATTAAAAAGAAGAAAGATGAAACATAGCAAGTTAATTATTCCATTCAATATGAGAGGGGGAAAAAAACCCCAGGTAACTGAACTCTAAGAAAATGAAGAGAAAAAGAAAGAAAAAGGTCAAATAACAAACTGAATCAATTTGAAAGCAAAGTAAGAGAGACGGTACTTAGTGGCCCTTCTCCATGTTTGGGAAGCAGCTAGGATTCCTTATTGCTTAGGAAATGAATGTTCTTGCAGAAAGATAAAGGAAAAGTCAGTTCTTAAATTTTAATTTTGAAACCCTGGGCATTTGTGTATCAAGCATGAAAGCCCCACTATCTCAAAACATGACATTAATATCACAAGTCTAAGATTTGAGTAAAATTAAAGAAAATCCAGTGTTTTCCACCTCATTTTAAATGAGATGGGCTGAAGGGAAGAAAAAGACAAACTGGTTAGAAGGAAAACACAGCCTAAATATTGGTGCTGTCTCTGTGAAGGGACTTTGGCCTGATCCTCCCACACCTAAGCTGGGAAGAATGTCCAAGGTTAAAGAAAGGAATCTGGAAGCAGAGAGTTATCTGGTCTTATATCTTGGGAGAACCCAAAAAGGTCCCCAGCCTCACGGATTCCTTGGTGCCCACCATAACACAGGACAGCACAAGACCAATAGCTGTGCGGGTGTGCAGAGAGTCTTTGTGTTCCTGACGTCCCAATGAGTCTCTGAAACAGCCCCTAGGTTTCTTCAGGCCTATAAGACAGGATATTTAAGCCTAAGAAGTCAGGGTTAGGGTAGAGTTACACAAATGGATCATGTCCACATAGGATGGTGACATGCTGCAGACTTGCATGCATTTGCATTGGAGAACCAGAATAGTTAACATACTGGTCAGTGAATATCAGCATGAATAGAGGACTCTCAACCAAGCCGCCTATTTCTTTGTTAACTATCCTGAACATGGTCCCAAAAGTATCTTGATGGCTCTTTTAAAAAAAAAAAATTAACGTTTTTTTTTTAAATTTTATTTGTGAGAGTGAGACAGAGTGTGAGTGGGGGAGGGGCAGAGAGAGAGGGAGACAGAATCTGAAACAGGCTCCAGGCTCTGAGCTCTCAGCACAGAGCCCCATGTGGGGCTCAAACTCATAAACCATGAGATCATGACCTGAGCTGAAATCAGATGTTTAACCCATTGAGTCACCCAGGCGTCCCCCACAATGGCTGTTTTATAGGATATTGGACAGGTGGGTGGATGGATGGATTTACACATGCATAGATAGATGAATGGGTAATAAAAGGGTAGTCCCTGTATTGCATCAGTCTACAAGCCACCATGTTATAGGACATCATGCCACTAAGAGAATAACCAAATCACCCTCATTCACTCATGCGCATCCTCATACCTCTTTCTAAGATCAGCAGTAACCGAGAGTGGGGGAGGAACAGATTCTTGATCGTTTTCATCACAAGCCAAAATAGCCCCAAGGTCAGTAGAAAACTCAAGTGGCTTCACAAAACAGCACATTAGAAAAAATACCACTAGGAGTTTCAGACACTGGAAAGAGTTTTTAAAAAATACATTTCTGGGGCACCTGAGTGGCTCAGTCGGTCGAGCGTCTGACTTCCGCTCAGGTCGTGATCTCATGGTTCGAGCCCCGCATTGGGCTCTGTGCTGACAGCTCAGAGCCTGGAGCCTACTTCAGATTCTGTGTCTCCTTCTTTCTCTGTCGCTCCCCCAATCATGCTCTGTCTCTCAAAAATAAAAATTAAAATATTTTTTTAATAAAAAAAATAAAAAAGACATTTCTTCTAGGTTTCCTGTTTACTTAAAAAAAAAAAAGAAAGAAAGAAAGGGCATTTGCATTATTTTCACCTTGCTTGGAATCTCCACTTCTTATCTTAATCTTACTATATTTTTATTTATATATTTAGAGAGATCTTAGCAGGAGCAAATTTGTTATTCTAAAGCAGTCTACAGATGTACACTCACACAGCAGAACCAAATCACAATTTTATGCAGGTTTTTTTCTTCTGTCTTAGATTCTGCAGTTCTTAAAGGAAAATGTGGAAGCAGTGGTGTGTCACAACTGCTATTAGAGAAGTCCAAGGAAAAGGAGTACAACATGGTGATCAACCTTGGCAGTCCCCACATACAGCGTGATTATGTTGTAATACTGTTTGATGGAGTCGTATGTTTGATCAGTTTCAAGAGATGAATATCACCTCACTTCAAACAATATGATACAGTCTCATTGTATGGAATTATGGCTGCTGTCAATCAGCATATGGCATAACCCTTAAAGTGCCATCTTTGGGCAACGTCATAAAAATGATTGCAACACTTGCATTAATTAGTAAGTTTTTACACGAAAACCAAGCATAACCTGTTTAGACAACTTATCTGCTGTATTTCTGTTCATTTTTGTTATCATAAGAACGTGTATATGGCCCATACGTGCATACACTCAGCTTATTAGCTCAACTTATTAGAACAGCTATGATAATAACAATGATATCATAAGAATGAATCCCCGCATTCCCTTGTGGATCAGTAAGTTGTATTTTCTATATTTTGTTTAATGGTCCCCAAATATACCTCTAACTTGAAACAACTATTCTCTTTTTTTTCCTATAATTTATTTATTTATTCTTGAGAGAAAGAGAGCGAGCATGAGAGGGGAGAGTCAGAAAGTAGCCAACAAAGAACTGAAACTCTCATTGCAATAACCAATGAGGAACTAAGTCCAGCCAATCACTAATGTGAGCTTGGAAGTAGATCCTGCCTCAGCTGAACCTTGATGTGACTATGGTACCAGATAATATCTATATTGCAAGACCCTGAAACAAAAGACCCTTGAGGTTGTACCCAGATTCCAAACACATAGAAATGCAAGAGAGTAAATGTGTGGGGTTTTAAACCACTAAACTTTGGATGTATTTGTTATATTACAATAGACTACCAACACAACAACCATCTGATAGTGAACATACTAGATAGCTCACTATATTCCTTTTGTGGTGATTAGTAAAACAGTGGGGCTAGAGATCTTCACACATTTGCCTTCAAAATATAGGCAGTTTCATACCCATGGGACAGGCTACATGGAAGTGCTGACCAAGTCCAGAAAGAAACATGTGATGTGTCAGGACCTTCTCACAAAGATCCTGCCATTCTTCATGGGCAAGAGATATTGATCAGTGGTTACTCTTTAGGATAGGTTATAAAAGTGCAGTTTGTTTCTCCATGACAAGGTTCGGCACATGTACAGACTGGGACTCTGGAAATATAAAATGGTTTTTATTCTTGTTGCTCGTGGTATGTTCTGAGACACATCTGTTCGTTTCACAGATTTATCTCCCATCATCACATCACGGCAGCAGCTTGTGGAGTTTGTAGTGGACAATCCCACTGGAGCTTTCCAAACAATTACAGGTAGCTTGTCGTATTACTGGTAGCAAGATGATTTGAAGAATTTGTCCTAAAACAGGACCATATATTGTGTGAACTATTTTATTTCCTTAATTATCCAAATGACTAGAGGGGAATGGTGATGGAAAATAGTTATAGTGGTCAATAACCGAAACCTTTTTATTTTGAGATTTAATATAAAGGTTTGATCTTTCCTAAGTGTGTTTAACCCAGTATTGAGATCTTCTTATGTCTTTGATTCATATCTACTGCATAGACACAATCCAGTAAGGTGTTAGATAGAAGAGGGAAGTCAGTTTGATACCAGAACATGTTCCATGAGTGGGACATCTGTGATTTATCAAATAATTGACTTATTTAAGAGATCCCTAGGTAGCCTAAGATTTACAACAACAGTAAAAAAAAGAAAACAATAAGATTTTTTTCCTTATTAGATTAACAAGGATTTTTTAAATGAGCTCCATCCAGTCTAACTTATAGGGAAGATGGTTTATACATAGTTGTTGGGAGTATAAATTGGCACAACCTTTTTAGAAAATAACTCTACCAAAATACTTCAACATTTTAAGCCCATTTCATGAGTCAGCATTTATGCCAAGAAAATAAATCTGAACTTGAAAACTGTTAAAAGATATTTATTGAAACATTGCTTATAAGAATAAAAAAATTTACTGTAGCTTAGATATCTGTTAATAGAGCTAAATATAATATCAGATATATAAAACATAAGCTGCCTCAACCCCAGTTAAAGAGGACACTTGTATCTGAAGAGAGGTATCAGCAATATATTGTTAAATTTTTGAACTTAGTCATTGAATAAATTATATATGTGTATTTTGATTCCAATTTTGTTTTTAAAAATGTCAACTTTCAATATGTGTGAGTGAACAACATATACTAAATCATTAAAACCTGTTTTCTTTAATAGAGGGATTATTGTGAGATATTTGAATACTTTCCAGGGAGCATACATTATTTCTTAGTGAGAAAAGACAGCTCTTTTCACTTTGAAAAATCCTAGACATTAATTTTTGCTTTCTCTCCTTTGGTCACAGAAAAAAATTCACCACATTATCATCTGTTTCATTTTGGCCTCTAATTGTTCATCTATTTTTTATTAATTAGGTCAGTTAGCATTTGTTAAGCACCTAACATGTGTCCTGTGTCCTGTTCACTGAAGTAACAATATGGAACAATTCATGAATTTGTGTGTCAGCCTTGCAGGTATTCCATCCACTACAAAATTATAAATGTCCTAGAGCTGGTTCTATAACACACTTTTAAAATAATCTCTTTAGGGGTGCCTGGGTGGCTCAGTGGGTTAAGTGGTTTACTTTTGGCTTTTGGCTCAGGTCATGATCTCAAACATGAGTTTGAGCCCCGCATCAGTTTCTGTGCTGTCAGCACAGAATCTGCTTGGGATTCCCTCTCTCTCCCTTCCTCTCTAGCCCTCCTCAGCCTGCGCTCTCTCTCAAAATAAATAAATATTTTTTAAAATAATCTCTTTAGGGGCTCCTGGGTGGCTCAGTCAGTTAAGTGCCTGACTGCCAATATCAGCTCAGGTCTTGATCTCAGGGTCATGAGTTCAAGCCCCATGTTGGGCTCTATACTGGGTATAAAGCCTATTTTAAAAATTTTTTTAAAAATGAAATAATCTTATTGGTGTCTAAGATCTTGCTAACGATATGCGAAGGTTTCAAAGAACACCTTTACATTCAATTTATTTATTGCTAGTGTAGTGATTTTTGAACTTTTGAAATTCAAGACTTGTGTTCAAATACTAGAATATGCATTGGAATGGATTTTAAAATTCAAAGCCCACTAAAGACATAAGCAATAACTTCAGGAATATTAAGGTCTTAGTATGTCTATAAAAGTATCCAAAGTATCCAATTGGGATAAGCTAGTCACACAGTGCCCACTGAGCATGGAGTCAGTGTTGGAGCAGAATAGGTATACTCTAATAACACCTCACAGGTTAACTATATTGATATAAGCACATATGTCATCCATATAGAATATATACATAAATATACTCACACAATGCATACCTATATACACATTTTTGGGAATCAATGATTTAGTGTCCATGTGTACCTTTCATTATTGATTTGATATTTTTTTATATATCACAGATGGCAATTTGCATGTAGAGGACTTATGTGAGTCAACATTCCATCAGGACAGACATTGTTAGGAGCTCATTGAATAGCTTTAAGTGGACCAGTATCTGATGACTCACTTGTGCAGAGTAGGGTGCTGGCTCAGAGTTTCCCTGGTGACTCTGTGAGGATACAGGATTGTCAAAAATGTAAATTTGTTTGTTTTCTTTTTTTAAAAAGTTTTTTTCAATGTTTTTTATTTATTTCTGAGAGAGAGAGGGAGACAGTGTGAGCAGGGGAGGGTCAGAGGGAGACAAAGAATCTGAAACAGGCTCCAGGCTCTGAGCCGGCTGTCAGCAGAAAGCCCAATGTGGGGCTCAAACCCACAAACTGTGAGATCATGACCTGAGCTGAAGTCAGATGCTTAACCGACTGAGCCACCCAGGCGTCCCTAAATTTGTTTGTTTTCAATAGAGCCAAAGGAGATCCTTCTTCATATTTTTTTTTAAGGGACTGATGGTACTTGGTAAAAAACAAAAAACAAAAAACAAAACCTCGTTGGGATGGTTCATTCAAGGAATACTTGACCCTTTTCCAACACTTTTTATACCTTTTCACAGAAAGTCCCAGAGACATAATCTGCCATTCTCCTGTTTTCATTTTCCTATCATTAATCAGACAACACACTGGGAGAAGAACTGAGGTGGAAGCGGGGAAGTAAGAGAAGATATAAGGAAAGAAGGCAAGAGAAAATGCAGATAAAAAATTGAATATGGTACACAAACCAAAGTTTCTCCATCTACCAATATGAGAATTTTAGGATATTTGCTGTCAATAATGGCCACACTTGGGAAAGAGTTCTTGGGAGAAATACAGCCGTGTATGAGTTGAGTGTTAAAAACAAGACAACAGGCCCAGGATGGAGTCATTTATACTAAGCCTGTGTCCCAAAACTGAGCTTTAATTATAGTTCTGGCACCTCCAGAAATGGAATCCTACGACAGTCAGTTAGGGATCAGCACTAGATAGGCCCCTTCTATCCCCTAAAGGGAAATGACTTAGTAATAACCAGCTTGCTTTTTTGTCTAGTGTAACTTCCTGATACAAGTCTTTCATTTTGTACAGCTCCTCGGAGCTCCTTTTTATCTGCTAGATGGGATGCTGCCCCTATTTGAACCGATTGTTGCTCAAATAAACTCTTAACATTAATAAACTTCAGTTTATCTTTTTACCTACTATATAATTACCTTCTGGGATCTGTGAGACATGGCTCAGTTGAAAAATATCTAAGCTTGACATTGGGAACTAAAGCTACTAGTCCAGGCCATCTCAAAACGGCTGTGCAATCAACATTGTTTGTCCTAACGGTGTGCTTCAGTATCCCCATTTATTACAAACAAAAAGGAAAACACTGCCTAACCCACCCATTCCACATGCCTAACGTGCCTAATATGAGACACATTGGGTACATGAAAGTGCTTTGAAAGATTCAAAACTAATTGTAAAATTCAGACATTAAAACCAAATAAGGATTATTTTGGGGGCGGTTGTTTGACCGAGCGAAATATTTCCACTAAACCATTATTGGATGAGTTCAGTTAATAAAAGTGTGTGACTTGTGAAGAAATGGGTTGGTATTAATTATAAAAATCATATTATAATTAATGCACTCATTAATGATCTACCAATCAATATCAATTGAAGGTTTATTATTTTAAGGAGAATGGGCAATTAGCAGTTTGATACCATGAAAAAGAGATAACCGACTGACTGATGGATCCCCATCAAGTTTAATTTTAATTTGTTTTAAAAGTATCTTCTTTAGGAGTGAATTTAAATGCACATCGCTCTTTCTCTTTTCAGAAAATGAATATATATGTTGTTTAAAAAGCATATCTGAATGACAAAGAATGAAGTCTGGCGTATGTAAGAAGAAATAAGCACATCTTCTAAATGGCCTTGATGGTATGATATAAGTTCTATTCTCTCACATAGTAATATAACAGATTGCTCTTTAAATTAAGTGAATTTGTATGTCCGCTTTCTCTTAATGGAATCAGTTTTGATATACTCTTTGTTCGTGCTGTTACGGGCTTCAGTCTAGGGGTTCTTTGTATTAACTTTTTAAAGTTACATTACAAAGAGGTTTTAAGATTTCCCAACAGGCTTCTATTTAACCAAAGCTTTTGATCTCAAACCTGCTGGGACCTAGTGAAATCCTTACCAATTCTCCAGTAACTCCTCACTATTGGAATTTGAAAAGACCCACCTGAAGGATTGAACTCCCGGTATGGTTTCAGCCATCCTTTAGATCACTCTATTTAAGCAGACAGCAAGGGGGTCTAGTGCACCCTTTGTGATCTGCGGAGCAGCCTAAGGTATCCTTTGCATAAGTTGTACTCCTAAGGAAATAAAAATCAGGAGGACACAGACCTATATTCCTTATTTCCTGCTATCTTCAGTTAAAAGGGGATTGCAGGGGGTCTGCTTAACATCTTTTGCTACCTAAATACCTTTTGGACATGGCAAGTCAATAAAAGAACTTCCATTGCATCCATTACCCTACTGCAGTGCATAACAAATTAGATTTAAAAAGGCTACTTTTTCCCCCTTACAGCTATTTCCATCATTTTCTTTAAAATTTCAATTTAGTGTCGAGTGACAGAATATTCTGTAACATACTTTAACACTCTATAGTGCCAATTATGCTAATGGAGCATTATTTCCAAAGAATTAGGCTTTATTATTATAGACAAATTATAGTTAAGAGATAAGATAGAGAATTGACTATGTTTAAAGTATGTTACATATGAAACTAGATAAAGTAAGCATTGTTTTTGAATAACTTGTCTTTAAATATACATGAGCATTCATTTTTTATTTGGCCTCCAATTCCCATTTTTAGAAGGGAAATTCAACTGCATTCGAAGTATCAGTGCCACCTATTAACCTTTTTTGTGAAAGGGTGAAATCAAACTCTCCTTTGTAATAATCAAGTGTTTTTATTTATTTCATTTAAAACTCCATTGTGCAGAAGTTTTAGGGCATGTAAACAATGAGTGTGGAAACAAATAAAACTTTGTAAAGAACACAATATTTGCTTCTGTATATAAGAACAGATTTATCCATGGGAAACTGCTTTTATATAACTGTCTTAACCTTTCTATTAATGTGATGCAAAACCTCTTCATTATTTAAAAAATTTTTTTTGGCTTGAAGCAGAGCAAAATATGGGACCTTAAAATATGCCACTTTGGCAAGTAGATTATTTTGAGCTAAAGGTAATTGAGATCCCCAAAGTAAAGAAAAACTTTTTCCTCTCTTTTGACTCCCCAAAATAATTAAGATAGGGGCCTCAATCCAGAAAGAAAGCTATTATCAGAGATAACTTTTATCTGAAAGACCTATCTGTATGGCAGAACAAATATCTACTTACCAAACATCTACTGTTCTTGTTGCCTCATGAATTACCCTCCTTCCCTTAAAGACCAAGCCCATATCTCATTCCTTAGCTCAGGATGGCATATAAACCTCATATGCTTGCCCTTGAGTCTCACAGTTTTATGGGGCTTCTGTACATATGTAATTAAATTTGTTTTTCTCTTGTTAATCTGTCTTACGTCAGTTTAATTATTACACCAGCCGTGGGGCTGCTGGGTGGCTCAATCAGTTAAGCTTCCGACTCTTGATTTCAGCTCAGGTCACGATCTCATGGTTCATGAGACTGAGTCCCATGTTGGGCTCTGTACTGACAGTGCAGAGCCTGCTTGGGATTTTCTCTCCCTCTCTCTCTCTGCTCCTACCCTGCTCTCTTGCTCTCTCTCTCTTTCAAGTTAAATAAATGAACTTAAAAAAATTATTAGACCAGCCCAGAACCTAGAAAAGTAGAGAAAAAATTTCTCTTCCCTTATGGACTTTATCCTGATAAAGAGAGATTTGCTTACTTTTATGTTGTCATTGTATCAGATGTTATTATCCCAGACAAAGCGTCAAATTAGCTTTATGCCAAAGAACTAGAATAGATATATAAGTATTTCCAGATATTGTTAAATATTTGCTATTCAGTGCTCATTCTTTGAAAGGATACCCTCTCACGCCACCGTATAACATCCATTACTAAACATTAAGGGCAATTGGTATCAAGATGATTTCTTCTTCTTTGAGATCTGGCTAACTACAGAAAGGAGCTTGGAACAATCTCAAATCTGAATATTTGGTAGGGTTTTCAGGTGATGTGTTAGATACGAGTTTCAGAAACGTTACCATACTTGTAGAAGATGACATCATCATCCCATGTCTCAACTTATTAATTTCCAAAAATGTGTGTTGCGTATCTGATTGGTAGATAGTTATGAGGAATTGCCTGATGGAATATCATTTTCTGCAGTGCATAGTAACTTATTATCATAGAAACAGTTCATAGTTAAAATACATAAGATGCTATGAATTCTTTCTCTGGGGAAAGAGGGCTCAAAGTCTTGCAGAAATGAGACCATGGCAGGAGTTATTGAAAATGGTTTCTGATTTTTATGGATAATATAATTTTAACTTATTATATGTTGTTTGATGGCAATCTCCAGCTTGTTTGTAAAAAACAAAAACAAAAAAAACCTGTGCATTTTTATGGACAGAGAAAAGATTTAACAAAGTATTTCTCCTAATCCCAAATTTACTCGATTTTACTCTGATCTATAGCATAAATAGTTTTGGAGACAGTTACTCTGAAGTATTAATCAGTTGAAAAAATGTGCATCACCTATGATCAAGAAAGTACTTCCAAGAATTTGGCCTTTAGGAATACTTACAACAATTGGTCCACCTGTAGTGAGAAGGATGTTCACTATTGCATCATGTGTGAGAATAAAAACTGCAGTCAGTCTAAATGCCTATCAACATGGCACTGCTAAGAAGACATCTGTCATCCATGGCAGCAGCTTGGTCATAGTGGCTGGCCTACCAAGTGCTAAGCAGCACCTCTTGCTTCCTTCCACAAGGAAACTGTTTTCAGGTAGATGCTATTACTATCACGTTTTATGTGTTTCAGAAGTGAACTACAAGGGCGCCAGGGGGGCTCAGTCAGTTAAGTGACCGACTTCGGCTCAGGTCATGATCTCATAGTTCATGGGTTCCAGCCCCGTGTCCGGCTCTGTGCTGACAGCTGGCTCCTGGAGCCAGCCTGGAGCCTGTTCCATATTCTGTGTCTCCCTCTCTCTCTGACCCTCCCCTGCTCACGCTGTCTCTCTCCCTCTGTGTCTCAGAAAAAATTAAAAAAAATTTTTTTTAAAAAGTAAGTGAACTACAAAGAAACTAAGAAACGTGTAAAAATCACAGAATTACTAATGGTAGAACTAGAATTCAGACCCAACCAGGCTATTTGCCTGCAGAGCCCGTAAATCCCTTACTATAATGCTTATACATATTTACAGAATGAGTTTTATTTTTTTATTATTTTGTTAATGTTCATTTATTTTTGAGAGAGAGAGAAAGTGAGAAAGAAAGAGTAACCAGGGGTGGGGGAGGGGCAGAAAGAGAGAGCGACACAGAACTCAAAGCAGGCTCCAGGCTCTGAGCTGTCAGCACAGAGCCTGATGCGGGGCTCGAACTCACAAACTGTGAGATCATGACTTGAGCTGAAGTCAGATGCTTAACCAACTAAGCCACCCAGGCACCTCTGTTTTGTTTTGTTTTTAAAGAATGAGACAGTTTTAGACATCATGAAAGATGTCTAAGAAATATTAAATATAATTTTAAAAACTGAAATCAGAAAGAAGAATCATAGTATGCTGTCATTTTGGTAAAAATTATATCCATATACATTAGAATATGGAGAGAAAAGTTTGAAGGAATATTCAGCAGACTGTCTATGTAAGAGTTTCTGCAGAACTCTTACTTTGTACTTTATATATTTCTTTAATATTTAGATATTTTATAAATATATATGATAATAAAGATAGTTCTTTAAAAATATCAATGTATAATTAGCAGAATCAATAAAAGCAATGAATTATTTTTTTCAACATATGCAGCATTATTTTCAACATCTCTGGTGCTGGCAGTCAATTTGGCCTTTTTATAACAAAGCAGAAATAAATTATATCACATAGAATTTTCATGCTATGGACATTAATTATCACAGGGTGATGGTGTTCTGTGATTTAAAAAAACAACACTGAGTGTTTTCCTTGTGTAAGCAAGTTTTACAAGTGACTTGTCTTATAACTATTGAATATAAGCTCTGTTATATCAGTAGAGTGTATACTTCTTTTTATTTCACATTCGCTACATTATAACGCAAAGGTTTATTCTTCTACGGTTTTTGGGAAAGGAAGATTCTCACACCCTTTCTGATACATGAAATACTTCCTACATTTGCATTTATAAATTGTTTACACAGGCAGACATTGCATCCAGGTTCCTAGAATGGGAAGAAAATCTGTGCATTCGATTCTGAAGTTACAAATGATATGTGATACACTGCTGGGCTAAACACAGGGTCTGAGCTGGTTCTAGTCCTCCTTCTTGCATTTCAGCATTGAAAAAAAAAAATCAGTCATGGGTAATGATTTCAAAACTTCTAATCCAAAGCTTTGCTTATGGATATCACATGATTTTAAAAGGTAATAAAGCACATTCCCTGTAATCAAGGGTGAGTCAAGGAAAATGGCATACGAGGGAGTAAGTCAGCCAAACAAAAACTTGACCCAACACCAAGCTCATTGTCAGAACCACAGCTGCCACATCAACCAATGAGACCTGAACAGGATGCAGCCAGGAAGTCAGGTGCTGGGGCTGGAAGGACTCTGTTCCAGATCCATTGGCAGTTGGCCCTTCAGCTGCTGTACATCCCCAGTGTGGGCCCAGGGGTGTTGGATCTGGTTTTGGACCACAGGAAGGGAGTAAAGTGAAATACAATCAATATTGTCAACAGCAAGCCTGTCAAGTTAGTACTGATAACATACTCATAGGAAGATACCCTGTTTTGCTCTTCGGGTTCTGTGGGGAAGGAGAGCCCATGGGGAATGCATGCAGCAGCTTTGGGAACATCATCGACCCCCCGGAGAACCTGGTTATGGGGTTCAGTTTTCCTTTAACCTTCGATTTCTGTAGATCGTGTGTTTTGTTTACTAAGCAGGGCCTTGCAAACTATGGCGAGAGAAGTGAATACCAGGTTTAACGGGGAGGTGTGGTTCAAGGGAACATGATACTCAGATTTTAAAAAGAAAATGGGTTTTTGAATTTGGCATTATGAACAGAGAGCTGTCATGTTTCTTTCACTCAGTAGAGAAAATAAGTGACCCTTGCTGTGATTAGCAACTCACTGTGTCTGTTTAGTGTCAAGAATGCTGCTAGCATCTAATCAAAATTTAAATCCTAGATCACCTCTTCAAACAAAAATGTCTAAGCAGGGAAGAACACATCTTTATGTCTAGTCATCTTATAACACCTTTGAAGCTCAGGAGTGTCCTCCTTGCATAGAGCAGGCATTTCATAAATGTTGAAAGCTGAATAAATGTTGAAAGACTTACTAAATCTTAAACTTGTCTAGTCACCCAGTCGTATGGTCCCTGGGTTTATACTGCAATACTCTCACTTTGGTGGTGAGACTTCGTATGCAAACTTTATGAAAATTTTCCTTATTCATAAATATACTAGTCTGCTGTAGTGAAGAGCACTTGGTATGGGACACTGCACACAGTATGTTCTCAACAAATGTTTGTTACTGTTAATAATCATCACTAGGGATTGCGAGACGTTCTGCAATTGTAAGATCTTTTTTTGTTTTGTTTTTTTTTAAATGCCTTGCTTATTTCTAGGAGAGAGAGACAGCGTGAGCAGGGGAGGGTCAGAGAGAGAGGGAGTCACAGATTGAAACAGGCTCCAGGCTCCGAGCCGGCAGTCAGCACAGAGCCCGACGCGGGGCTCAAACCCACGAACCGCGAGATCATGACCTAAGTGAAAGTCGGACGTTTAACCGACTAAGCCACCCAGGCGCCCCTGCAATTGTAAGATCCTAACTTTTAGTGGAAAATACAGAAGGTGCAGAACAAACACAAATGAAATGTAACAGAACTACACTAACATACACAGAATTAAGAATGTTACCATATACACACGTATAAAGAGAGGCATTTGTAGTGGCCGAGGGATTCACTTTCCAACATGGTTCTGACAAAGGGGCTGGATTTATGATAACAGCTAACATTTATTAAACACTTACTATTGGCCAACCATCATATTAATAGCTTTTGATATATTGATTATCTTGTTTAATTTTTACTACAGCTGTACTATTATTATTTTCATTTTACAAATGTGAAAACCGGGGCTCAAATTTCAAAATCATTGTCCAAGGTGGGTAAGGGAGGGAAGCCAAGGGCTGCAGGCAGAAAACACTATGATATGAATTCTTGTTTTGTGTCCCCCTCCAAATGCAGATGTTGAAATCCTAATGCACTATCTGAGATATTAGGAGGTAGGGCCCTCAGGAGGTGACTAAATCATGAAAGTGGAGCCGTCACAAATGGGATTAATGCCCTCATAAAATAGACCCCATTGAGCTCCCTCACCCCTTCAACCATGTGACAACACAAGGAGAGTCTGGCTTTCTGTGAACCAGAAAGCAGGCCTTCGCCAGAATCCATCCATCATGTCCCTTGATCTTGGACATCAGCCTCCAGAACTATGAGATATCAAGATCTGCTGTTTGTTAAGTTACCTTGTTTGTGGTATTTTGTTATAGCCCTCCAAACAGACTAAGACAATATATGACAACATGGAAGAACAGTAATTTTACAGCCACAGGACTGGGGGTTCTGGAGCATTGTTCAGGCATAACCACAGCTGCACATTTAAGACTCAGGTGGAAACTGAAATATCACTTGGCGAAGAACGCACCTCTGGAGATCCAGTTATCTTGTCTTCTCAACAACAGTGTTTGCAGCTTCCTGTTGTTGAGTGTTACCATCTCGTGGGTTCTCGTGACCCTCTCTGTTGGTATCTCTCCTGCTGCTTCACACTTGTACATTCCCTAGACTCCTTTCTCCCCCTGACTTCTAAGCAATCAAGCCTTCCTTTGCCACACGGTCTCCTCTCACTTCTTGTGTCCTGTGTGGATGCATTTCAGTTTCTGAACTGCTCTCTGGCTGTGGCCTTCCCTTAATGTCTTGCATTCACGTGCCTCTGGGACTGGCCCAGAGGTCAGCTGGCACGTGATCATTCCCATAGGGAGGAGCTCTGTCTCCTCAGGCCACCCCAGAGATCCAGGGATCTGGGCCTTGACTGGAGATAGCAGCCTTTGGGTAAAGTACTTATCTGAATTGAATTGAATCATCATGGCCAGGTGTGATGGTTAATTGTATGTGTCAACTTGGCTAGGTTATGGTACCCAGTTTTTTTTGTTTTGTTTTGTCTTCTTTTCTTTTTTCTTTCTTTCTTTCTTTCTTTCTTTTTTTTTTTTTTTGTGAAACAGCAGTCTACATGTTGCCGTGAAGATATTTTTTTAAATGTGATTCACATTTAAATCAGTAGTCTTTGAGAAACGCAGATTATTGTCCATAATGTAACTAGCTCTCATCCAATCACTTGAAAGCCTTAAGAGAAAAGATTGAGGTCCCTCTACAAAGAAGGAGGTGGGCCTCCAGACTGCCTTCATTATCAAGATGCAGCATCAACCCTTTCCTGGGTCTCCAGCCTGCCGCCTGCTGTGTAGATTGCAAACTTGCTAGGCCCCACAATCTCCGGAGCCAATTCCTTAAAATAAATCCCTCTCTCTTTCTACGTATATTCACATCTCCTTGGTCTGTTTCCCTGGAGAACCCTAATAGAGCAGGGTAGTAGGTCCATAAAGATAGTGAGCTCTGATAAGAAAAGGCACTGTATTCAATATAATCAGAGACGATAAGAATGGAAACTAACTAGCTGATCTGAGAAATGAGTGACAAGACTAAGAATACCTTAAATAAATAAACATGAGATGGCTTTGAATTGGCACATGGAATATCAGACAGTCAATCATATGAAAAGTTTCATTATATCCAAAGCTACTGCTTCCAATGAGATAAAAACAAGTAGAATGACTTCATATAATTTCAGCTCGAGAAAAGGAAGGGGAACTTAGTTTTATTCAGCATCTACTAGATGTCAGACCCTTTTATGAACAGAAAGTCATCACTTAATTCACACTTAATTTCAAAATATTTAATCAGCACCATGGAATTTAATTGATCCCATTTAATAATCACAATATCCTGCAGAGTCGGGCCCTGAGACTTAAGGAGGTCAAGTAACCTGCCAATGGTTACTGAAAGCAAGAGATGACTCTCTTCTTGACTAAGATACTCAGACAGAGTCGCTCATTACTTGCTTGAATGGACTGCACGCGCCTGCACCCCAGGAGTTCTGTGCATGCTGTACCCTTGGTGTGGACACTAGCCCCTGCTACAGGTTTTTTATCTTTTAAATTGCAGCCTGAAATTCTCTTTAGGGACTCATTTCTGTCTTGCCCCAGGCTGAATCAGGACCACTTCGAGCTTCAAGCTTCTGCTTGTTTTTTTCGTAGTATGTGTAGTATGCGTCTGTGTGTGAGCATTTCTTTAAATGAGTTTTCTGTACTGGGCAGTAAGTTGCATGAGATCAAGAACTGCAGCTATTTTGTTCATCGTTTTATCCCTGAGCCCTAGTGAAGTACTTTAAATATGGTAATGACTCAGCGACCACATATTAAGTAATGTGAGTGAATTTGCAACCAAATCTGTTTGAGGCCGTAGTTCATGCTCTTTCTTTGTATCACATGGCTTTCTGATTCTTGCCCCTAAAAATGCACAGGTTTCTGACTTTTTAAAAAATAAATAGGAAAACACCGTGCTTCCTGTCCCAACCCCTGCCCCAACTGAAACTCTACATAAAAGAAGCCCATTTTTAAACAAACACCTCAATGTTATTTTGTTATTAATAAAATTTTCCCTCTCTAGGCACGAAACATTAGAAGAGAGTTGTCTTATCTCTATCTCTGTATTAGCCCAGCAAACCAAGTTAAAAAATTTTTTTAATGTTTATTTATTTTTGAGAGACAGAGACAGAGACAGAGAGAGACAGAATGTGAGCAGGGGAGGGGCAGAAAGAGAAGAAGACACAGAATCTGAAGCAGGCTCCAGGTTCTGAACGGTAAGCACAGAGCCCGATGTGGGGCTCGAACTCACAAACCATAAAATCATGACGTAAGCCAAAGTCAGACACTTAACTGACTGAGCCACGCAGGTGCCCCCCAGAAAACAAATTTTAAAACATACATACAAAATGCATGACAGTAATTTTTTGATCCATGCTAAAGGTTTTAAAGAAATCATTAAAGCAAGCACCTCAAATATATCTTTGAATAAATATTGATTAGGCTAAGAAAGAGCAGAAACATAGGGAAATGACCTCATTGAGCCAAGACGAGAACACGAGTTGAACTTCTATATTTAAGGCATTCTACTAACTGTATCAAAACTCTAGTAATGTATGTTTATTGATGATGAATGTTATGTAAATCTATTACATTTTAGAGGATACAAAATATTTGGATTATTCAACATCAGATTGAATCTCAGTGAAGTGGGTTTTTTAATGCCTTAATTCTGCAGGTGTTAAAAGTCAAAGTGCGTAAAATGAAAGAAAATCACATATTCTACATTTTTTATTTGCCCTGCCCATTTACTAAAGTGTTTCTCATACTTTCAAAGGTTTAAGCATCAGGTGTTTTATCATACTTATAACATCTGCTTCAAACTGATCAGGTAACCTTGAAGAGTATTCATGTATTGAAAATTTAGTTACAAGTTTGTACAAACAGTATCTAGAAATATAAGTAAATATATTTATTTGTTTTAATTTTCAGTAGCAAATATAAATATCTTCCATTGGGCCAAGTGCAGATGGGAGTCAATATTCAACTTTACTTTTCTGAATTCATATTTTAATTTGTCTGATTTTATGACTCTTCACTAATGGCTCTGTGCACACACAGTCAAACCTTAATAGAAGATTCTTTGTCATTTAAGACTGTGTTCAGCTAGACGTTACAGAAAGCTGAAAACTTGGCTTAAACAATGGAGGGTTTGTTGTCTTCTTTAACAAAATGTCTGGAGGAAGGTAGTTGCTGGCTTGGGATCAATAGTTCAATAATATCAGGACAGATTTCAATGCAGTTCTCTTGTTTCTTTCCTGAGCTATGTTGCCTTATGGCTACAAGATGCTTGCTACATGTCTACACATCAAGAAAGCCAAAGCTTTCCCAGAAATCCATATTGGCCTTCCAACTCCATCTCATTGCGTAGATCTGTGTCACATGGCCTTTCCTAGCACCAAGGTGTTAAAAAAGGGACAACAGGTCCAAAATGGAGTCACTTGTGCTAAGCCCCATATAGCAAATCAAGACTTAATATCAAACCTAATGGCAATTTCAGCCTCTCCACAGGATGTGACCTTTAACCAGTCAATCTGGAATTACCTGGTCAGCACCAATAAGGTTATCTGCCTGATACACCCCTCCCATCCACCATGGAAAGGTGGTCTGGTTTGAAATAATCTACTCTTTGCTAATAACTTTTTTTATCCTGCTTCTTTCTGCCCATAAAAGTATTTCATTTTGTATAGCTCATTACAGTTTCTATCTGTTAGATGGGATTTTGCCAGATTCATGAATCACTGAATAAAGCCAAAAAGATCTTTAAATTTTACTCGGTTGAATTTGTTTTTTTAGCAAAGGGCATCAGAAAAGTATTGAAATGGGCATAGTGCCAATCTGATCAAAATTTATATTCTTTTTATAAAGAAGGGAAGGGATGGCTATTGGAGAGTCAGTTAATGGTGCCTGCCACAGGCCCCTTTGAAAACAACCCTTTTTGTGATAAGCATACTAAATTTAGTGAAGGCCAGTTGTATAGGTGGGAGGGATATATGAGGATGTGAAAAGGCAGGGCCTAGAACACCTCTTGCCATTACTTTTCTTATTACTGCAAAGTATCATGGTCTTTTTATTTGATGAAAGAGAGCTTCATCTTTCTTTGATAAGGTTTTGATAAAAACCCTCATTTTATCCAGGATGAAACAGAGAACTAGAAGAGATATATCAGTTTTTTATGATCACAAAATTAGTGACAGACCTAGAACAAAATCACACATTTCCTGGTTTGGTCCTGTGAGCTTCCCTGTGTACCACACCATCAGTTCTTATTTGTCTGACTTTTGTTACTGCATAATTTATCCTAAGGGAAACCAGTAATTGTGCTGTCACTGAATTCTATCTATTCATTTTAGCTGCTCTCCGCATTGAGAATCCTATCTTCTCCAAGTGGAATTCTCCAAGTTATTATGCCTAAGACTTCCTTACATCTAGTTATAGAAATATAATATAGAAACATGATGTAGGCTAATGAAGTTTCAATAAGTGTTAGACCTAATTCATACACTTTTGCTGAGATTAATGAGATATTTGGACTTCCTATGATTTCAAATTGCATTTATGATTTCTATTTACCATCTTTCACTTTGTAATTTTTCTCCTGTTCCTATTTAGATTTCTTACATTCCCCCTTTATTGTTATTATATGGGAATCATATTTTCTATTTCTATTTTCCAACTTTTTTTTAACAAGCACAATTGACATATTTAATTTCTAATCCCTACACTCTTCTACCATATATATATATATATATATATATTATTTCACTTCTTTGTTTTTGTCTCCTAAACTAAGTTATTATATTTTTACTACAATATTTATTTAGATTTACCCATATATTTACTAAATTATTTGATTCATATCTCTCCTGTCTTTTGGTTCAATGTTCTTCTTACTGAAGTACATCCTTTAGTGGTTCTTTCGGTAAGGAATCTGGGAAAGGTCAACTCTATCAGTTTCTACTCAAAACTCTATCTTATTCTTTCCCTCTAATTACAATTGATTTGAGTATAAATTTTTAAATTGACTGTTTTTTCCCATAGCACTCTTGAGTATATCCTTCCATTTACTGCTGGTTCTATTATTATTGATGAAAAGTCTGCTTCAGCCTAATTGTTCTTTAGTTAGAGTTTTCTTTCCAGTTGCTTTTAATATATATATGCATTTTTTAGGTTTAACATTATTTATTTCTATTATGTTGTATCTAGATATCCATTTGTTTTTATTTATTTCATTCCTTTATAATTCATTTTTTATGTTTATTTATTTATTTTAAGTGAGAGAGACAGACAGAGTAAGTGAGGGGGGTAGGGACAGAGAGAGGAAGAGAGAGAATCTCAGACAGGTTCCACACTGTCAATGGAAAGCCTGACTCCAGGCTTAAACCCACATACCATGAGATAATGACCTGAGCCAAAACCAAGAGTCAGACACTTAAATGACTGAGCCATCCAGGTGCCCCCTTCTGTAATTCTTATTAGATATATGTTTGACTATCTCATTCTTTCCTTCCTGTCTTTTAGCAACTAAAAAATTGCATTTGGGGGCGCCTGGGTGGCTTAGTCGGTTAAGCGTCCGACTTTCGCTTAGGTCATGATCTCGCGGTTCGTGGGTTCGAGCCCCGCATCGGGCTCTGTGCTGACTGCCAGCTCAGAGCCTGGAGCCTGTTTCAGTCTGTGACTCCCTCTTTCTCTGACCCTCCCCTGCTCACGCTGTCTCTCTCTCTCTCTCTCCTAGAAATAAATAAAAATAAAAATAAATTGCATTTGATCTCCTTTCTTCTGTACTAATTAGAGATAATTTCCTGAGACATGACTTCCAGTTTAGCCAATAGGTCCTTAGCCACTGAGCAGCTTCCATTGAGGATTTTCATTTTAATGAACAGATTTCTCATCTCTTAAATTTTTATTTGGTTATTTTTCAAGTTTGCCTTTCCTTTTTTTAAATCATATTTTGTTCTTTCATTTTCATAGCTATGCCTTCTTTAATCTATTTTATCATTCTAAACATACTATTTTGTAGATTATTGCTGATTACTTTATTACACTAAGGAAATAAGGGTCCTAGACTTTCTGTTGTGTCTCCTGATTCTCCCTTTCAGAAATGTGTTTCCTTGTGTGGCTTGTCATTTTAGTATTGTGGGTTTTTCTTCAGCTCTCAGAGTCTTAAAAACCCAGGCTGTGTCAGTGTCCTTACACCTAGGTTCAGGATTCGGTTTTGTCAGGTTCAATGTTTTTTTTTCTGTACATTATATTCTTGAGATTTTCAAATAACCCTATGAAGGGACACTTGCATAAGTGTCATCTTTGGGGTTTAATATTTGCTGAGAATTTATTTCTTCCCCTGTAGCAAGCAGAAGCAAATATCCTTGTTGCTTACCTAAACCAGTCTCTTCCACAGTGATTGTGGTGTCAGATACGTGCTTACCACTCTGACCATGAATTTCATCTTTATTTTTGAAACAATTTCATTTTTCGTTCAAATTTCACAATGCATTATGTGTTTTTCTGTATTGTATCCAGCACCCTCTCTAGTTAGGAGAGACTTATTTGTGTTACTTCAGCTTGTCATGTTGCTAAAAACAAAAATCCTATTATTATTGTTATTATATGATTATGAATGCATTTTATTAAAACACTGTCAAAAGGCTACTACCCTTCTCACTGTTCTTGCCATTTCTATATCATTTTAAGAACAGAATCATATGGCTGCTAGAATCAAATCCTCAACTGACTGAGTTGCAACTTTTTCATATTGTTTTTACAGACCTGATTTCCATATTTTAGATTATGCTTATGGCATAGAGATAGAATGAAATAATTTGTATAGATTTATAGCAGTCACACTATTTCCAATTCCTTTAGGCAGAGTAATATCAGAATTTTATCCATAGAGTTCTTTTTTTTCATAAAGAAATTGATGTCACTTCTTTAATGTTTTATTTATTTCTGAGAGAGAGAGAGAGAGGAGACAGCATTAGCAAGGGGATGGTCAGAGAGAGAGGGAGATACAGAATCTAAAGCAGGCTCCAGGCTCTGAGCCAGCTGTTAGCACAGAGCCCAACACGGGGCTCAAACCCATGAACCGTGAGATCATGACCTGAGCTGAAGTTGGACACTTAACCCACTGAGCCACCCAGGTGCCCCCATAGAGTTCTTAAACATTATTTTTTTCTCCATTCCTCTGAGATCCCCCCTTTAACAACTTCCTCCCTTCCCCACTCTCGTTGTAACTCTCAAAGGGGGAAAAACGAGAGGAGGATACTGAAAGAATTTGTGAGAAATAACAAAAAGAACAATGATTATGTAATAAATTGGCAGAAGGAGAGAAGGAAATGAAAAAGATCAAAGAGCAAATTTTTAGGAGTGGAGAAAAGACAAAAATGAATAAGGAGGGTCTGGACAAAGGAAAAGAGAAAGAAGGTAGGGGCGCAGGGATGGAGAAGGTGTAAAGCATGGTGGGTGGTAAGAAGAGGAAAACCACACACATCCTTTATGCCTCTTGTGTACAGAATATTGGGCACTTTTTATATCTCATGTAGCACCACCAGATGTGTGAACTATGAGTGCTTATGATATTTCATTTGGTAGATCAGTTCAGTCAGTGAAATTAAATAACTCATCCAAGATCTGAAGGGTTAGTAAAACCCAGAGCCAATTCAAGCCCAAATCTGTGTTTTCACCAAAAACCAGGGCAGGATTGGAAAGGTCCCTCTTCACCCTCTGTGTGGAACCCAGGACAGATGCCCCTGTTCTTTTCTTTGCTAGTTAATTACATCTCTGATTAGTATAGGACAAAGGAAAACACACAGAAGAGAAGCCTGACAGGGTGAGAAGGAAATGGCTGGGAGAAAGGAAGATGATTCATTTATAAGCTCTTTGTCCCCTAGGCACGTAATAGGCCTCCTAGGAGGAGACCTTCAGTGTCTGTAGGACAGCTTGAGCGCTGAAGAAAGCGTTAACCCAGAGGTGAATGGGAACCGAAGTGCTTAAGCATTTTCAGAATTCCCTACTTCAGCAAGCCACAAAAAAAAAGTCATAAAAGGGCTTCAACTCCTTCCTGCTCCTCACTCACACTATTATATACTGGCCTGTCCAATATTGCCCTTTAAAACCAAGCCTCCTTAGAGAGCAGTGAATTCTCCAGCTGGCATTTCTTCAGCATCAGTACATTGCATAGGATTCCGTGTCATTCTTGCAATACAACTTAAATGGGGTTCGCTGCATTATTAGCCAACCCCCTCACCTCCAGAAACACCAAAAGCAGTACTACACAGCAGTTTAAAAACTAAACAAATATTATATTCCCACCGATGATGCTATATATCTTGTCTCCGTGTTGCTGGGAGTGAAAGTCATGTTAGACACATGGTAAGGTACACTCACCTTATCATTAGAGTTAAAAAAAAAATCAGAAATCCCTTCCTTTTAACAAAAGAAAAGTTTTAAAAAATGCTTGCTCATTTTTATCATTGTTTTCATTGTGTGATTATTTCCAGAAATGGAAATAAAGTCATTTTTAATCCCCAAATTCTAGTTTAGTGTTATCTCTTGATAAACCCATCATTTAATGTGGTCTATTCTAATTAGAGACAAGTTTGGAGTTTTCTGTCAAGAATGAGTGTTTCTTCGGGCTCTTTCTTAGGTGTGGGAGAGTCTGCTAAGTATTTCAGAAGCAGATGGACTTCCCTCTACAGATCTTGAATTGCCCATGCTTTTGAACTCCTTTTCTCTTTTAAAGCTACCTAGGTTAAAAATTAAGCTCCCACAGTGAAGGGCACCTGTATTTGCTAGTCCTATTATGCAGCTATCCTGAAATGCTTTACAGCTGTCTAAATTAGCATAATTAAATCCACATCAATTAAAAACCTCAATCACCTCTCTCCCCTTCACATGTAGATGGTGACATTTGTCTAAGGTGGGAAATAACAAAGGAACTTTTTAACAGTTGAAGATCTGGCTGAAAAGGAGGGTAATAGGATTGGTCCATTGTCCTGGGTTCACCTTAAGACTGGGAAGCAGTGGTCAATGAGAGCTGTTTGGCCAAAGTAGGATGCAGTTTGCATTTCAATGCTGCTGGCACCCGGGCGGCCATCAGAGATGTGCATTTTACAACAGGCCTTTCCTTCTATTGCTCTTTATCCACCAGTAATGAGGGTAAACAAAGCCCCATTATGACTCTGGGGATGGTGGTTGTTTTTAAGCTGGGGAAGCCGGGTGACCTCAGGATAGTGACACGACTACACCGTGTGGTGCTGGCAAAGAAAATTCCTGGAGATGAAAACTGACGTAGGGTCCAGGGGTTAATTTCTGGAACAGACAAATTTGCATACAAATGAAAAATGATGGGCTTTCCGTTCTTCTAAATTTTCAATGTCATCAGCATCAAACAGCAGCCTGTGCTCCCTTGCTGTTTGAAGAATATTCATTACTTGAGAAGAAGGGGCACCTTGTTTGGTGTTCAACTCCATGCAGGTCAATGACTTCATTTGTGAAACTTCATCTGGAGGGTGTTTCTGTTGCATTTTTGTAATTCTTCCAAATATGGCTTAAATGATATTTATTTTGATAATCGTAATTTTTCCTGAAAATACATTGAGTGCCATGTGGTTGACTACATGGGGCATTGCCTTTTTCACCTTCATGAGCTATTTAAGCACATTTAGCTGACCTTTCCTGTTACAGTATTGAAGAAGATACTTGGTGTAGGTTTACTTACTGGATACAAGAGACAGGCCAGGCCAGTACTTAGAAATTTCTCTAAAGCACGTCGTACTTGGTCATTCTTATTCTGACTTTTAGTTGTTTTTGAAATAGACTCTAGTTTTTTAGAGTAGTTTTAGGTTCTCAGCAAAATTGACAGGAAGATATCAAGAGTTCCCTTAATACCCTAACCGCCCCTCCCCACCCCCCATGGACAGCTTCACCCAATATCAACATCCCAGATATGCACCAGGGTGTCCCCTTGTGACAACTGATGAACATACACTGACACATCATAGTCACCCAAAGTGCATTGTTTACTTTAGGGTTCACTTTTGGTGTTGTACATTCTATGGGTTAGGACAGATTTATAATGACATGCATTATTATAGTGTCACACATCATTATAGTATTGTATAGTATTAAATAGTTTCATTGTTCTAACTATCCTCTGCTCTCTGCTTATTCATCCCCCTCTCTCTTAATCCCTGGCAACTGCTGATTTTTACAGTCTCTATTTTTGCCTTTCCTAGGACATAGTTGGAATCATACAACATGTAGCCCTTTCAGACAGGTTTCTTTTCCTTAGTAATCTGAACAGAAGTGTCCTTTATGTTTTTTCGTGGCTTGATCGCTTGCTTGTTTTTAGCCCCAAATAATGCCACAGTTCATCCAATCCCTTACTGGAGGACACCTTGGTTGTTTCTTATGAGCTTTTTTTGATGGCATAGTTCAACTCTACTCATTTTTATTATGTTAGAAAAATACAAATATGCAGAAAGAAAAAATCAGAGTTCCAGGTCCCTAGATGACTGGCAGTTACTATTTTAGTCTAGGCCCTTCCTCACCCCCCTTTACCATGCTCTATGACTTAGAGCCCATTGAACGTTCAGCCCATTGAAGGCAAGGATGCTACCTGGCTCCTGTGGCAGAGCTGGCCCTTCCTTGTTAGCTAAGCCTGCCGTCAAGGAAATCCTTTAGTGGCTCCTTCTTATGAGCCCAAATCTCTCTCTCTTTCTACTGCACCATGAGTGTTCCAGAAGACCCCAAACTTCCTGAAATCACTCAGTCTTCCCTTTTCTACCATACAGATTGCTCTAGATGCTGCCGTAAATTAACGACTGTTTTTTTAAAAAATTTTTTTAATGTTTTATTTATTTCTAGGAGAGAGAGAGAGAGACAGCGTGAGCAGGGGAGGGTCAGAGAGAGAGGGAGTCACACACTGAAACAGGCTCCAGGCTCTGAGCTGGCAGTCAGCACACAGCCCAACGCGGGGCTCGAACCCACGATCTGCGAGATCATGACCTAAGCGAAAGTCAGACGCTTAACTGACTAAGTCACCCAGGCGCCCCAAAGTGCATAAAAATTCTTATTTAAAGTTTGGGGTAATATTGAAATGGTTACATTTGTGTAATAAAACAAAAATATTTCCCTCAGTTCCTTAGCTCTTCAAAACTGCAGGATGCCTTGGTGGCCATGCCTGACTCTCCAGACCCCTCCAGTTTGCTAGCATTTCCTGTGGGGAATAGTCAGTGATACTTTTTATTGGGTCATTGAATGCTTTTCAACACTTTCCTTCTCTTTAGTGGGTGAGGTGCCTTCTTGGCAGTTTATTGTTGTTGTTTTTCTCTCTATATTAATAAGAAAGAAAAGAATCATGCGTAACCTTTAGATATTTTATAAAAGAGGAAGCTCTCCTTTTAGGATAAAAAATGATTAAGAAATCCCTTATAGACATAGCATTAAGGCAGCTGAATTACTACAATATACAATAAAAAGCAGTATATACAGAAAAGCAACATGATAACATGCACGGGGATAAAATGTATCTGCTTTACTCTGGAATTTCACATGCATGTAATATAATCTGATCATACAAAATCTCCGGTATAATAAGTACCTTTAACACACGTTAATCGATCTGAAATATCTTTAAGGTTTTCATCAAGTTATTTTTATTGCAACTATGACTTCCCAAAGGAATTTTGAAGTGATAAACGAACTGTCTCAAAGTGTACATGTCCTGTTTAGACAAGGAGTTTTAGATCGATTCTAGTCTGCTTTTGCCTAACCTCATGTAGCAAATATCACAAAGACGTAATTAGAAAATTTGGTACAATATTTAGCCCTGGTCGCCGTGTGGTGGAATTGTTTGACTGCTGAGTAACTGAAGCTTGTTTGCATCCCAGTGTGTCGTGAAAGGCAAACTTCAAAGAAAATATTATATCTCCCAACTCCAGCTCCTGAGTGTCTTGGAAGTATAATACAGCAAGGCTTAAAACTCCCTGCTGTGGAAAGGGCAATTTGACACTGAATCTACTGTTAAATCACTATTGAAACACTGGTTTGCAAAAGAGTTCTTATTAGATAAGAACTTAAAAGCCTTAAAAGGCAGGAGGAAAATACACCCAAGTCATAGGGAAAAAAATGGGGGAGAAAAAGTCTTTAAAGTTGGACAGTATGTGTTGACAAAATTTGGAGATTTTTAAACATGTATCTACACATTTATTTTATAAATTGTACATAAGACTGGCTCCTTTTCCAGTGCAAAATCAAATATTTAGATTTGCAAAAACCTATGGAAGCCAGATTTTAGACAAAAAGGGATTTTTTTTGTCAGACTGTCAGTCTCTGAATTTCATCACAATCTGTTCAGCTGTTTTGGTTGCAGGCAGGCGTAAACCGTACTGGGTAAGTGTGTGTTTGTATTTATTATTAAAATGGGGATGCTAAATCCTGCTTTCTAACAGTCTTCACCTTCTTTAAGGCTGTGTTGGTCACAGAGAAGCAGACTCAAGAAGTACAATATGAGAGTCATGTGGGCAGGGGGAGAGAGAGAGGACCCAATGGCAAATGCCATTGACTAGCACCTCTTTGCAAAACAGGACTTGGAGCTTTTTACCAAAAACGACCCTGGCATTCTGCCTCATAACTTTCCCGTCACCTGTGTATACTGACTCTTGCCTTGAAGAGGGATGGGGTAATGATCCGTCGGTGGCAGATTGAAATGGTTTATTTGATTGTCATGATTCCCTTATATTTATTTATCTTATGTACTAATCTAAAAATAATAAGTTGGGTTGACACTTTCAACATCTTTTAACATACATGTATGCTTAGATGTGAAGATTGCCTGGGAGAATATCACAACTAGAACCTGCACCTCCGGAAGGTGGGACATTATATTAAAGAACAAGCAAATAAACAAGCTTAAAGAATTGCATGTCTGTGGAGTGCATTCTCCTGCCAGCCAGGACTTTCTGATACATGGCTCATGATACAGAGTCATATGTAGAAAAAGTGAGACTTAAGATGACAGTATCCAGGGGGAGAAGAAGGGGGTAAATGGTGGTGGAAAGGGAGAGAGGCAAACCATGAGAGTCTCTTAAATGCTGGGAACAAACTGAGGACTGATGGGTGTGGGGGGGAGAGGGGAGATGGGCATGGAAGGGGGCACTTTTGGGGATGAGCACTGGGTGTTATATGGAAAACAACTTGACAACAAATTATTTGTAAAAAAAAAATAAAATAAAAATATAATGGAGAGCAGTAAAAAAAAAAAGATGACACTATCCATCAGAAGTAAGCTCTTTACCAAAGGGTGATAATTCAGTTGTGCCTAATCACAATGGACTATGACAGAGTAAACATTTGAGGTCTATTTTACTATTTTAAAGATGTATAAAACTTTACTTTTAATTGAGTATCTTACTTTGTTCAGGCTGCCATAACAAAATACCACAGACTGAGTGGCTTAAACAATAGAAATGTATTTTCTTACAGTTTTGGAGGTCCAAAGGCCAAGATCAAGAGGCCAGTAGGGTTGGTTTCTGGTGAAACCTTTCTCTCTGCCTTGCAGACAACACCTTCTTGCTGTGTTATCACACGGACTTTCTTGTGTGTGGATGCAGAGAGATCACTGGTGTCTTCTCCTCTTATAAGAACACCAGTCTTGCTGGATGAGGGCATACTTTCAGGTCATCGCTTAACCTTAATGACCTCCTTAAAGGCCTTATCTCTAAATATAGTCACATTGGGTGTTAGAGCTTCAACATATGATTTTGGGGAAGGACACAGCTTAGTTCATAACTCTAAGATAATGCAAAAGCTCACTGAAACTCCAGGTTTCTCTGGTATCTGGCTGGCTTTTTATATCAGTTCAGTGTCAGACAGGTCTCCACATTCTGCTCAGAACTTCTGATTTGCAGCTGTATCTATTTCTGACTAGTAACACATGGTATAAATGAATGCTGCTGCTCCATAAATGTGGTTTGGTAGACAAATTATTTCTAAACATAAGGTCTTTGTAGAAAAATAATTGAAGGTATTCTTGGTGATTAGGAAAAGTTGAGCGCACTTGGAGAGAATATTACCTGCCCGAGTAGGTGAACTCAACTAAGAAAACTCTTGAGATCACTTCCAGTTTTCAGATCTAAGAATCTATAAATTCAGCCATATTCATAATACAATTTTATTCCCACAAATGAAGAATTGTATGGCATAAAGAACCCAGTAAAATATAGTAAAATAACTTTCCCTCCAAAAATTTTTTAAATTATATTTTAGGGAGAGAGAGTGTGAGCAGAGGAGAAGGGCAAAGGGAGAGAGAGAGAAATAGAGAGAGAGAACCTTACACAGCTTCCATGTTCGATGCAGAGCTAGACATGGGGCTCTATCCCACGATTTTGGGAATATAAACTGAACCAAAATCAAGAGTCAGATGATCACAACCAACTGAGCCATTCTGACACCCCTTCCCTCCAAATTTTCAAATAAGAGTATTGCCGCTAGATTTGCAAAGAATAATAAAACTCCTAGCCTGGTTGAGTACCTGTGGCAGAGACGGCCTGCCTGGATGCTTACCAATCCCATTTCCTCTCTCTGGGCACACAAGGAGACTCCAATTCCCAGCTTCCTTTGGGTTTGGCCATGAGATTAGGTCTGAGCCATTCAGACGTGGACGGAAGTGAGTTACAGCCCTTCCAGAACTATCTAGCAAACCGTCTCTGTGATCTTTCATGATTTCACCTCTCCTTTGGAAGTAACAAGGAGGTCATGCGTTGAAGTCACGTGATAACACAGAGTCTGGATAAGATAGTCCCCACTTGAAAGAGGCACCCAGGAAAACCCTCTGATATTTTTGACAACAAGAAATGCATTTTATTGTGTTAATCCACGAGATTTGGGCGTTTTTTGTTACAGCAGCTAGCATTAGGTGTCCTTACTATTATAATATCAAGTACGTTTAAACAACTTGGGGACAGCAGACTATGTTTTATCTATTTATTGAAATATATGTACTATTGAAGATATGCTGGACAAAAATTCCAGATTTATAATTGTTTGAAGAAATCAAATGGATGTAGTTTCTATTCTGGTAATATTTCCATTACCAGCAAGGTTCTGACTAGAATCTTTCTGAATCAATTATTTATTATTTTCCACTGGGCACACCCACAAACTGCAATAGGGCTTTAGGCTTCCATCTGTTCACATCTTTGATACTATTGAACATTGGGGAGCACTTTTATTTATTTCTTTTTAGGTTTATTTATTTTTGAGGGAGAGCATGTACATGATGGTGTGGGGGAGGGGCAGAAGGGAGGGGTTCAGAGGATCTGCAACAGGCTCTTCCCTGACAGCAGATAGCCCGATGCAGGGCTTGAAATCACAAACCATGAGATCATGAACTGAGCAAAAGTTTAGTCTGTTCCTCCCCCACTTGCACCCTGTCTCTCTCAAAATAAATAAATAAGCTTTAAATAGAAAGGAAATTTTAAATGGCGGGGGGTGGGGGGGCGTGAAGGAAGATCTTATTGAGAAGGTAAAGTGTGAGAAAAACCAGAAGGAGTTATGGAAGTGAGCAACATGATGATCTGGAGAAAGATCAGAAGATGCAAAGGTCTGAGGTGGGATTGTGCCCTGGGTCTTCAAGGAATGTGAATGGAGCAGAGGGAATGAGAGAGAGGATGGTAGGCGGTGAGGTCAGAGTGGTCTGGGGGCTGGGGGCAGATCACCTGGGGACTCCATGGTCAAGAGAAAAGATGTTGGCTTTGACTCAGAGTGAAATGGAGCCATTGAACAGTTTAGGTAGGAGAGGGATATTACTTGACCTGTTTAAATATCATCTATTTGGGGGCACTTGGGTGGCTCAGTCGGTCAGTTTGAGCCCCATGTCGGGCTCTGGGCTGACAGCTCAGAGCCTGGAGCCTGCCTCAGATTCTGTGTCTCCCTCTCTCTCTCTCTCTGCCCCTCACCTGCTCATGCTCCTTCTCTCAAAAATGAATAAATATTAAAATATAAATAAATATCATCTATTTGTTTATTAGGCTGGAAATTGCCTGAAGAAGGAAAAGGCAGAAACCCAGGACTAGTTAATTAGGAGGTTCCTGAATTCATCCAGGTGAGGAATGATGGTGGCTTGAAAGAAGATGTAGACCTTGAGGTGATGAGAAACCATGGGATTCTAGAAATATTCTGTTGTTCAGCTTTTTCTTTGATTCTATGAGTGACTCTATATCCCTTCAATAAATTATTTTTCTCTCTAAAGTTAGACATTTTAGACGTTTGCTCTTGCAATCCACGAACTCTAACAGATTCAGAATGTTCATAAATAATAAGAAAAATAATAATCTTTTACTAACACTGTGATCTTGAGTAAATTAACCTATTTGCACCTGATTTCTTCATCTAATATAGTGAAGTAATATATTACACCTAATATAGTGATGTAATGCCACGTTGAACCATGAACTGTCGTTTTGGTAGGTCAAAAATGGCCCAATACTGACATGTTTATTTACCTCTAGAACCCACTTTGTTGGTTGTTGTGAGAATTAAATGAGCTAATATATATAAAACACTTAGGATAAGGCCTAGAACCTTGTAAGAACAAACTGTTAGCACCTTGTAAGAACAAACTGTTAGCAATGATCATTCTTATTATCTATGTTTTACGTTTGCAACATTTTTTCACAGTTTTCTGTGATAGCCTCTGGGGATAGGCTGGACAAGCCACATCACCCACATGTTTGAAAGAGCTTCTGCTGCACGTTAAAAGGTCTTTGTTCACACATCGTGCCATTTGATTCTCAAAACAATCCAATGTGGTATGGAGCACATGTTTTCAAGCCTGTGTTGCTTATTTAAAGTAACTAGTAGAATGAATGAGTAATTTGTACACGTTTGATATTTTCCCTCAATGGACAGAGATAAAATCATGGTGTGTTATCCTGATACAGACATCTTAACTGATGAGATGTACAGAAGCAACGTCTGGAGCTCTTGGTCTTTAGGATGCAGTTCAATGATCAGGTCCTTCTCGAGAAATCCTATGATTCCTGGGCCTGTTGTGCTGCTCTCTCCTCCAGGCTGCAGAGCCCTTTGCTCGTATCTGTTAGCAAAGAGATGTTTTGTGAACAGTACATGTAGTATTGCCATCATCCTGTGTATGTGTCTTCTCTCCTCTGCTTTGAATACTTTTTTACCTCTGATTTCTCTACACCTAGCACAGTATCAGGCACAAAATGGCTGCCATGTAAATGGTTAAAAAATTAACAAGGAACTAAGTGAACAATGATTATTCTCTCTGTTTTATTCATTAGAAAACCAAAACCCTATAGTGAGGTAGATTGCCCAATTTCACACAACTACCAAATGAATAAGCTAGGAGTCAAGCCCAGGTTGCACAAAACCATGTCCAAAATGCCATCAAATGTGGCATATAGCCTCACACCCAAACGAAACGGTGGTGTGCTCAGCCTTGAATGTGCCTACCAGACGAAAACCTACCCCAGATGGCATATCCAATTTAATCAACATCACCTGTGAGCCAAACTGAACAGTAAATGTTAAGACAGGATCACTAATAATGGGGACCTGGAATGAAGCCAGAATTAAAACAATGATCTGCTTAACAATCCCTCTGGGCTGGGTGCATGTGGAGAATGGATAAATGCTGGATATCGAAACAGCTGTTCTATGGCAAACTGAAATGGGGCAATCATAGATAGCAAAGGGAGAAGAAACACTTGAAAGTTGTCTTAAGTAAAGGAGTGCCTCAAATAGCGTGTGACCTGGCTGTGGCCTCTTGAGATAAAACCAAGGAAGGCATACAAACCACCCTGGCATGCATCTCTAGAGAACGAGGTAGCTTTTGGTGAGCAAAGACTATGGGATTATAAGAGGCAATGACAACTGGTACCCATCAGTTCCCACTATGCATGGACCATATTTGTCCAAACATCACCCTGGGACATGAAGACCAGTGCTGCAAATGAAGATTCTAGATGGCATCACCTCCACTACTTTGCCTCCTAAACATGACCATTTTCCACAAACTCCTTATAAGCATTGGCTAAACTACCCTATTTTTCACATACTGCTTATTGCTTCATTATTTTAAGATTATAATTACATGGTGTCTTCTCAATATAGTAACAATTTGCCTTAGACCAGAAACCAAAGTCGATGTTCCAAATCCTTAACAACCAGACACAGGCGTAGAGTAACGAGAATGCTGGCCTGATACCGTTTCGGCTTGCTCAAGTTATTGTGCTCATTCTTTTGGGTTGGTGACTCTACATGAAGAAGTGGCATAGGACTGCATACATAGTGTTCTTGGAAAGGACTTCTTGATTGATTGACTCCCCAAGTTCACTTTTATACTTGTCTGTCCTTTGAGGAAATCCCATATCCATGTGTTCCTTTATCATCCATATAACTGTTTGAAAATAAGCATGTCAATTACAGACCTAGGTCTAAAAATAAGAGGACAACCAAGTTCAGAAATCAGTTGTTCAGAAAAAATTCATGCATGCAACAGTCATTTTAAAATACATACAGCACATCACTGTGCTGATATTTGGGAATGAAGAGATAAAAAGAGCTGTACTTACTTTTCAGGAGCATATAGGTTAGAAGAAATACAAATCTTACCACTGTTACCGCCAACTATAAGATGACCAAATGTTTTAAGAATCAGCTCCGTACAATCATTATAACAGCTATAAGATCTCTCTAGGGTTGGTAGGTGCAGTTGAATTTCATATATAAACATTGGATCATCTCATCCAAACTTCTCAGTATGGGAATTCTGATCACAGCTTTCCCGAGAGGTGGCTAGCAGTTTCGTTGGATCACTTACAGTACTGGGGAGAGAGGCCATTGTCTTTTGAGAGAAGCTACATATTTTTAAAAGAATGAATTTTAACAAGCACTTTGCAAGATATGCTACAATTGTGGATTTTCCCACATGACTTTCTCTAAATTACTCATTAAGAATTTAGGTAGAGGCAGCTGGATGGCTCCGTCAGTTAAGTGTCTGACTTTTGGTTTCGGCTCGGGTCATGATCTCACAGTTTGTGAGTTCGAGCCCCACGTTGGGCTCCATGCTGGCAGTCCAGATCCTGCTTGGGAGTCTCTCACTCCCAAAATAAACTTATGAAAATTAAAAAAAAAAAAAAGAATTTAGGTAAACTTGATCTTAAGATCAAAGTGATTTTTAAACTCATAACCAAAATATTTTCTGATTTTCACCCTTGGATATAAAAGGGTAATGAGTGTAACTTTGACTAAATCTGAAGAGCACTATGAAAACATGTGATGGAAGGTATTAATGTAGTAGGGAAACTTCAGGAGAGTAAGGGACATTTTCATCCATTGTCCCTTGTCCTTATTTAGTTGGGTTATCTGATCTTAGTTGGTAAGTTGCTCACCAACCAGTTTATTTAGTTTTAACAAAAACTGTTAGCTCTTCTGAACCATTTTGGTGTGGGCAAACCTTTACTGCATATCTACTAAATTCTGGTACTCTGGTAAGACAGATACAGGACTACACAGATATTATCTCAACTCTTGAGTAGCTAGCGTCGGATCAAGAGAGGCAGGCCTCCAAGTAAACAAGAGCAACATAAGGTTATCAGCATTTGTGAGAATGTATGAGCAGGAATCAATGGGTGTGGCAAAGAAGAGGGTGGTCAGTTCTCTTTTCCGTATCGGCTGGCCTTCATCAACATAACCACGTTCCAAAGAGAGAAGAGAATACATTTTCTTTTTTCTCCAATGAGATCCCTTTCTGGGACATATCTAACCGCCACTCCTTGTATGTAAATGGTTAATTAATATGTTCGTCTGTAGCTTTCTGATGGCTATTGTAGGATTCGTATGGATGGTTTGAATATGTTCCTGAAGAACTATATCTAATGGGTTTCTGACAGTTAATAAGGTCTTGACGGGTAAACTATTGGAACGCACCTAAAACAGTGTAACACAATACTTTAGATATGTCATTCGGACTATTTCTGGTATATCTATATCACCTATCTATGCAGAGGCACAAATGTACCTATCTATGAGAGTGATCACAAATGCTTCCTGTCTCCACCACGTTCCAGGTTATTTGTTTTGAGTCTGCTCTCTGAGATACCTTTCAGGTTGACCGAAGTAATTCTATTGTCTCTCTGACACTATTTGGTGTTGCTACCAATTAAACTCCAGCTGTAAAACAGCTTTATAAGAGCACTGCGGTGTCACATTACAGAGAACAGATGTCAAAATAAAGGTTCACTAACTTGAAGCAACTAACATAAATAGAACATACAGGTGTGTCTGTGACCACAAGGGGAGAAGGAGAAATTGTATTTTGTGCAGTTAAACGGTATCAAGGACAGGCTCTTTCCTTGAGATGCCAACAGAGGAATTTCGTTAGCAGTGTTCTGTGAACAAAACACTTAAGAGAATGTATGTATACAATAGCTTAAAAAAAAAGGGTTACTGACACAGATGCCAATTTGGTGGGGCATATGGAACATTTACACTTGCCTTTTTCTTTCTTTCTTGCTACAGCTGGTGCTGATTTAGTATGTGAAATTTTACTAGCAGGAGTGCTAATCAAGACCGAGATTCTGTAAGGATTTAGTCATTTATGTAAGGGAAACCACGGGTATCATTAAAAAGTAGAAGATCATCTTATGGAAAAGCATTATCGTTATCAACCTCATTTTTAAACTAAACAGACACAATGGTACTGTAAGTATCACTTAAGCAGCCGAAAAAGTCAGAATGTGTTCCGATAATGTTCACAGAGGATTGCACTCACGGTTTCGACTTTGGTGTGTCAGGGTGCTGCAGAAGGGCGAGCAGTTTAACCGTCAGCTGCGTCACTTTGCTGTGGAGTGGTTCAGCACAACTGCCTTTGGAACCATTCGATTTTTGAGGAATGAAACAGAACTGTAATGCTCTCAAAGGTGAAAGAGTTTTCCTGAACCATTTGGGGAACGTCCCCTGAGGAGGGGAGAGGCGGAGGGGCTTTGGTTTCTCCCTTCTGGTTTTGAACACAAAGCTTTGCAAGAGGAGGCCGAATTTCATATTATCATCCCACTGATCGTACAGGGGCTGAGAGAAAAATTAAATAAATAAAAAAAATCTTTCCCAAGCGGCCACAAAAGCCTTGCCGGTGCATTAAATATGTGGTACAGGTGGCTCGGTAGAGCTGGAGACCTGCGCAGCGGCTCCAAGACATCTGCTGCCTGAGGAAACTCGCAATGTGGTGCAGGGGGGTTTGTGGCTCCCCGTGGAAGGGCGCCAGCTGCCCAGGGCTTCGCCGCCGCAGATGAACCGACAGTCGTCCTGGGGCCTCAGATGACGCAGGGCGTCCTTCCCGGCCTCCTCTCGATGACAGGTTAGAGGACAAGGAGGGCCTGCCGGGACAACCCGGCGAGATGGCTTCGGGCGAGTTGTGGGCCCTTTTAGAAATGTTTTCCAAGGGCTTTGTCCCTTGGTGTGACGGCCAGCGCGAGTCCCCAGTCACACCGGTTTTGTTTTCTCTTGGTGTTTCATTTCTGCGACTCGCTGCGAGTTATTTTTTGTTTTCCTGATTCGTGCCTTCAGTGTCCTCAGAAGAGATCTTTGAAAGGTGGCGTTTCTTAAGATGTAAGCAACCGAATATTTTATCGTAAAACAATTACTGGTTATATGGTGTAGACGTCGGTTTAATTGTTTTAGAATATTTTGACATAAGCATGGCACTTTTTGAAGCGGAGTACATATTATGACTTATAAATAACTATTATAACCAACTAATTAAAATTCATTTATTGAGTATTACGACGTACCAAAAACTATGTTAAAAACAGAAGGGACAACGATTGTATGACACCGTCTATAGCCCTTGTGCAGAATCTAGAATATTTTAAAAATTAATTAGTAAATCTCTTAATTAGTTTATTTACTCCGGCTTTAATAACATTTTTACTATGAGCCTGACCATCTGGGCTATCTGATTAAAACTGGAAAAGTTGAAGACCCATCCGTAAGTCTGCGAAGGGGAAAGGGTGAGTAGGTTGGCACGGAAGTGTCAAATTCTAAAACAGCTCACAGGGACCTCTTTGTCCTTTCCCTTCCATCAGAACTCCCTTCCAGCAATAATGGTGCCTGAGAAATGAAGTTTCAAGAAGCAAAAGAAAGGGCAGCTAGTTAATGGGATCTTTGGTTATTTAAACACACGAGAGGGTGATAAACTTCTTTTCCGAAAAGGCAAAAATTGGGATTAAAAACTGAATGCGTCCTTGCAGCGATTTATTTACAGGCATACAATTTCAACTGTAGTGATTTCTAAGCACCAAGAAATTCCCTTTAAAAATGCTGTTAGGTGATGTTGAAGGACATCCTTTTTATTTCTGGAATTGTACCTGAGGAATATTGTTGGAGAATCTTGTCAGTGAGGCAGGCGTTCAGGTGGAAACATTTGTGATCGGGTCTAGGGTGCAAAAAAACATTCCTTCCCCTTCAAACTGTCTTAAAGTTATCCTTAATCATTGATTATGTTGTCATACTTATGAATAATAAAGAAAAACAAAATGCCTTATTTGAAAAAGAAACAGGTATTCCCTCTCTTTAAAATATATCAGGTTAGCCCGCTGAAGCATAAATTAGGATGGTCTACAAACTGTTAATGGTGACAGCAAGCATATGGCAAATTTGAACTGTCTGCAGGTCAACTTTTACTTTTGCTTTCCAAATGTCTGTCAGTCATTGTTAGGATCTAAATCCATGTGTTAATGGGTGAAATTCAACAATATGAAATCACTCAGTCAATTCTTGGAACAAGCAATTTTTTTTTGTCTTTGTCATATACAACCTTCCCTGATTGTGCTCTGACAAAACTTTGCCCAGAAAGAACAAACCCTTTGAAAACTACTGCTGCCTTTGCTGTGTTCAGTTAAGAAAATGATGTATAATCATATGAAGCCTGTGCCTATGTATGTGTGCATGGGTGTGCAAGTGTGTAAGTCTTTGTACATACGCCTGAACTGGTTTCTCAAAGAACCAGTAAGGTGCTCAGATTAGTACATTTACCAGTGTTAGGACTGTCCCTGACACTGTGATTATACGTTTCACGGTGGCTATAGAAAGCCATCTTTTAATTTCCCCCCTTCCATCAAAGTATCCGTGCTTTCTAAAGCAAGTATTGTTTGTGGCTCCGAAGACCAATGACAGCGTGACCATAATGTACGATTCTGCCAGAAACAGAGGAGCAAGCAAGTGTAGCTGGCATGAAAAGTGAAGTGGAGTTCCTAGGACGGATAGGGAGTGGGCTGTGGACAAAGGCATGAGAAAAAGAAAGGGAGGAACAGACGGGAAGATTTGAAACATGAGAGTCTTAAAACTGGTAAACCAACAAACATCCAAAGAGAGGAAGACACTGCACTCATCGGCCTTTCCTGAATGGACATGAGAAGATGTACCACGAGCAGCGCGTGCTGCCTTAATTTTGAAACGCTTTCTTCAGAACAACTCTAGTTCTGGCTCTGAAAACATTATAAAATCAGACGTTAGAAGAGAGAAATGCTGCTTGTTTCTCCAGGCCAGAAGAATTCTGATCACATGAAAACATCACTTGTTAAAATAAAAGCCCAAAGTTGTTCCAACTTACTTGAAACACCACAAGAAAAAGTGGTCTTGACTTCATTGAAAAGTAGAGTCACCCTCTCATCTTTAAGGGGTCTGCTCCTTGCTCCTTCAGCCATTTGAAACAGGACTGTTACCTTTACTATTGATTTTCTTAGTAACAATTCATTCGTTTGTAGTAAGCTTTGGGCATTTCAAAAGTACGTATCTCATAAATGGGAGTCAATTTTTTTTAATCCTCATTTTATAAATTTGAAAGGGAAAAATCTTTAGAACATTATTGAAGCCTCAAAGATGTGAAAATAACTTGAGGTGATTCAACCAAAGTTTCAAGATACCATCTTCTCATTTTCCGAAGATCGAACTTCCATCGCATTTCTTTGTGGACTGAGAATGTATCTTAGTGACAATGGTGGTGTCTGCACGTGGTTGTCACTCAGTAAATGTGTGTTGAACTAAACCTAATAATTCCTGTTACAATGAAGTACATAGATAACAAGTTTTAATTCTAAAACTATTACTTAACTGCTCTTTCTTAGCTTGTTTTCCCCATATTTAAAATCAAGAATAAAGATTCTTATCTTGCACTACTTCTATGTAGTAAATATCTAACAACTTGAAATCCTTTCCCAACAGATGATAGATAGATAGATAGATAGATAGATAGATAGATAGATAGATAGATAAAGGGCCTGGTGTATAGTATCTGCCTGTTTCCATGGTGTAAATATTCCCACCATAGACAATTTTGAGCTACCAAAATGACATCACTGAATGCTGAATTGAAAAGAGCTGTGTATAATCTACTCTTGTGGTTTGATAGACGCCAGCTCCCAGCACACCACTGGATGGCTTTAAGTCTATGGTTTGATTTTATGCAATTGCTCTTCTGTGCTACTGTAATTTGGAACACTAAGAATATCTTAAGAAATAGTAGTTTAGTGAATGCTGTTGTGTCTCTTGCATGCTGTGATGTATCCATTTCCTGGCTGCTGTAGTGTATGCTGATTACCATCCACAGCTGTCCCCTTCTCTGCAGAATTACCCTTGACCAGGAGGGGCCTCACCCAGGATAGCTACACACCCAGCTCCAACACTGCCCCCTGTGATGGACTGTAGATATTGACAGTCTGACACAAGGGAAGAAAACTGTTAACCTTTTGCCTCAAGCTGTGACCAGCTCTGCAGTACAATTTCTGCTCCAGGGCTTCTTATGGGAACAGAATGAAGCCAAGACCACATCCTCTCTTGGTTCTTCCTGCTGCCCTGCCCTGCCTTTCTCGATGAATAACCTGAATAAGAATCCCTCTCTTAGGTTGTTTCTAGGCCACAAACTCCAAGATAGTCGAAAGGAAGCAACTATAAGGATAGAATCCTGAAGTTTGAATTCCTTGCTGGCTAGATGGCAGCCAATCACTGATGGTAGAAGGAATATTGATCATCCCAGGTATGGTGTGGAAGTGCCATTGCTAAGACTTTCATCTGTGGTGAATGGGGATGGAGTAGAGGTGAAGGAAATGTAATACTTGGTGCAATGTCTCAAGTATTTGAGAAATGTGGGGGAAATAGTATCTGTAAAGACTATGGAACTGGGTGGCTATTGCTAAGTGCTGTTGATTCAATGAAGAGAAATAATGACCCGCTTACGTCTACTAACTACCAACATAAAGCAAAATGTTAGTCAGAAGGGCACCTGTGAGCACTTGAAGCTCTCATCTTCTGTAGTTGAAGGATAGACACAGCCAACAATTACACAACTCTTAGTCATTCTATACTTATTTGTAAAAGTGGGCTGAATTTTAGAGAAGCCAAATTCTTAGAGTAGACAAGTCTTCTGTGTAAAACTTAGGCCCTGATAAGAAGCAAATGAGACCCTGAGACTTTGAATCTGCCAATTCCCTTGAGACCTCTCGATCTACAGAAGACTAACACCTTGTTGGAAAATAAAAATTCTCTACTTGGTCAAAAGCTATGAAGAGGCTCCAAATGAGATAGACTTCTTAGAAGACACTGGTTTTGTTTCTCTGATCTTCCCTCATCTCTTCTTTGGGCTCCATATCTGTGACAATGGCTAAATCTCAGTACAGACTGACTGGAAAAAGAATAGAAATTTGAGAGGCTTTGTTAGCATGCTCTAAAAAGAGCTGGGAGAGTATGCTTGGGAATGGTCCATTAGAGTGTTGGATTGAGTGGGAAACAAGGGAGAAAAAGCCAGTCAAGGGAGAATTTGTTGATATGGGGCATTGTCCCATGATGCAGTGCAAGGGTCTGCAGGGCAGTTCTAGTATACTGATGGGATAGTTTAGGAAGCTGGGTAAGGCTCTACAATAAATGAACCTCTACAAAGTTCAATGGAAGAAGTTGTGGAGGAAAGGATCCCAAGGCTCAGAGGAGAAGGCATGCTACAATGAATCTAGCACAGAAGGCTGAAAAATATATTGACTGGCCAAGTTCTTCATAAGAGCCAGAGGACATTCAGTTTATCAAGAAAATGAGGGATGTTTTGGTGGTGGTCATGGCGACATCAGGGTCTTTAAGAAGCCAGGTGGTAGGTGGTGCCTGGTGGTAGCCAGGTGCTTCGGTGACTTAGTCGTTAAGTGTCTGACTCTTGATTTAGGCTCAGGTCATGATCTCACAATTTGTGATATAGAGCCCTGGTGTCTGGCTCTATGCTGACAATGGAAAACATGCTTGGGACTCTCTCTCCCTCTCTCTCTCTCTCCCTCTTCCTCTCTCCCTCTCTCTGCCTCTTTTTCCCTCTCTCTCTCAAAAGAAATAAATAAGCATTTAATAAAAAGCAGCCCAATGGTAGAGTGTCCTCTGCAGGCTGGGACTAATTGTAGGGGAATGCTGTAAAAGAAGTGATCTTGGTAACAGTGGGAACAATAGGATTCCTGAGGAGTAGAAGCCAGGTAGCAACACTCAAATGTCAGAAACAAGGTGGTACAAATTACCATGGTGAGTAAAGGTCATAATGGCAGGCAGAAGAGACTGACCCTTAGGAACCTATGTGAATGGTTCCTTGAACATGGTGTTTTTAGAGGCAAGATAGGTGGGTATCTAACAATATCTTGCATTTCTTACCGCTAAAAGAGAAGCACATTTGGTAGGCATCTTCGGGTTTGGAGACAGCATAGCCTGCTCTTGAAAATACTGTAACTCATTTCTTGGATGACAGAGAAGGATTCTAGCTTTGAGTAGGTCTTAGACTCTGGTGCAAGCAGACCTGTTCCTTGGCCAATGACATGGCAGATTCCAAGGTACTAGCAATATGTGTCAAAGAGAAAGATGTCATATGGAGCTTCTGGCACAGACCCATATGTGAGTCACAGAGAAGCCCCTTGGGATTCGGAGCAAGAACAGATCATCTGCAACAGAGAACTGTATGCCATTTGAAAAGCAACTCCTGATTTATACTGGACCCTGGTGGAAACTGAGCTTCTAAACTAAGGATATTGAATGATCATGTAGCCAGAATTTTCCATCATAGCTGAGTATTGTCGACCTTGAAGACACCAACAAGCTACTTGCTGGAATTGACTACATCAGATTCTTTGTACTATAGAAAGTACAGTTTTTCATCTTAACTGAGATCCACTCATAGCCCAGGTTTGAGTTTGGTTTTTCTGCTTGCTGGTTGTTGGTCAACACCACTATCCGAGGGTTCACTGAGTGTCTGACTTATTGACAGGCAATCTTGCATAACATTACCTTGGCACAAGGGACCACTTTATGACAAATGAAGTGTGGCAGTTGGCATTTGACTGTGGCATCTACTGCATGGCTTTTTGAAGGCAGTAGTAGAGCTGAGGGGCTGGTTTAGAGGTGATGCAATAAAAGTATAGGGTCCTATTCTTTAGTATATGCTATACAACAGCAACAAAAACCATTATATAGTACTGTGGACTCAATAGGTAAAATACATGGGTCTGGAAGTTTAGGGATGGAAATAGGAGTGGTCCTCTTTCTCATCACCCTAGCAACCCGAGGTCCTTGTTCTCAGAGAAAGATGGTTTCATCATGGTCATAGAACTCAAAGCCCTGGCAGGCACCATGTCACTTATTATAGCAGGTCAGCAAGCAAGGAGAGTTACCAGCAAGGAGAGTTACCGTACCGGCAGGAGTAATTGACCATGATTATGAGCAGGTACACCTGCTGCTTTATAAAGGGGACTATGTGCACCTTGCCTGCCTCTTGTAAAAAGCAAGTACAGTAACTGTAGCTTGAGAAGGACACAGAAACACATTTCAGAGATGAGGACTTAGGTCAAACCACCAAGCAAGCCACCTGGAGCAGCCAGAGTAATAGCTAAGGGTGGGAGAGAAGGTCATAACGAAAGAGGGTGAATATCAGTTACCGGCTTGGAGTCAACTGAGGCAGTGGGGATTGTGATTTGTCCCACTAATTTTTGTCTTGTTAGTTTTCCCAGAAGTGCTGTCCAACCAGAATCTTGAAGAAGCTGTGCCTAGATGGAAATACTTATTCATCCATGGAAATTACATTACCTGATATAAGGGATTTCACAAAGTCCCCTCTATGCTGTGGTCTATGCTTCTTGATGGACCTTTGACAAATTACTTAGCCCAAACATGTGTGAGCAAAGGTGCTAGTGCTTGCATGTGTGAGTCTGTATGTTTTGGACATGATAGTGTTTGCAATCTTGGTAACTGCTCAGTGATAGTCAAGGTTGCTGGACCAGGTCATGAATCCTGCCAGGTCATTCTCCTACAGGTTCATGCCTTCCAACTTCAATTGAGCCTTCAGTGCTGTTCAGCATTTTGTCTCTTTTCCCCCCCTATTGTATTCCCCATAGCTGCTGTGCTAAAGCCTTCCATTCTCAAGTCCAGAAAATCATTCCTGTATATTTCATACTAGCAGATGACCTCAGAACATACTTTACAGTGATTGAAGCTAACTAATGTAAACTCTAACTTCTTACTCCTCACCTGGGTTTGGGGACATTGTTCTCTTTTGGGTCTACCTTTCCACTGCTTACCCCTATTCTACCCCCCACCTTTCAAATAGATCTTCCCTGTATACAGGCCTCTTTGGTCATATCACCATCTTAAAAATAAGCACAGGCACAAATAAGCCAGGCACAAAACACATCAGTATCTTCTTATCTGTTCTGGCAATTGTACGTTCACAAGGTTTCTCTCTTAATTACTTTTTATTTATTTTTACAAGGTTTCTCTTTTAAATCCGTACTTGATTGGCATTGCTGAGGTTAGAACATAATTTTCTTCCTCCAAGATAGTAGTAGCCTTTCCTATTTCTTTTCCTCATGTCCACTAGAATTCTTTCTAAAACATGGACTAGACCTATTTTTTCATACACAGACTTTCTTTTTGTTTTTTACTTTTTATTGTAAATAAAGTATTTTGTATTTTGTTGTGAATACAATGCTTTAGATATTGTGAAATATAGCATACTAGAAAAATGTATATAAGTAGCATTTAAAAAATAATAAAATGAGCACTGCTCATCAGTCAGATTAAGAAGTAAGATACTACCTTTTTTTTAAGTTTATTTATTTATTTTGAGAGAAACAGAGACAGTGTGACTAGGGGAGGAGCAGAGAAAGAGGGAGGAAGAGAATCCCAAGCAGGCTCCACATGACTGGTGCAGAGTCCAACCCAGGGCTTGAACTCATGAAACTGAGCTGACCTGAGCTGAAACCAAGAGTCAGATGCTCAACTGACTGAGCCACTGAGGCGCTCCAATAAGATTCTACCTTTAATTTTGAAAACCTACATTTTTTGAGTTCTTGCCCAATTGCATCCCCCTTTCTCTGCCCCAAAGGTACCCACTATCCTGAAATCACATTAGTTATTCCTTCATTTTCCTCACTTTACTATCTTGGTATATATTAACCTTATAAAGATTATATATGTTTCTATTTATATTAACCACATCTCTGTGTTGTTTCACCTTACTTGTTTTTGAACTTTATATGAAGGGAATTATAATGTGTTATTCTATATTCTATAACTTGGTATTTTCATTCACATTATGTTTTCGAGATACATTTATGTTGATAAATATATCTGTAATTTGTGTCTCACTGTTGCAGAGTACTCCATTTCAAAAATACATTCCAATGTTTTTTTAGTCTATTCTACTGTTGTTGGGTATTTGTACTGATTTATTGTTGCAAAAAGGTTTTAGTATAATTGTTTTTGTTTAAGTTTCCTCATGTTCATATATTTAAGAATTTCTTTAAGGGTGACTTGTTGACTCAGTCAGTTGAACGTCTGGCTCTTGATTTTGGTTCAGGTCATGATCCCAGGGTCATGAGATCAAGCCCCATGTTGGGCTCTGCATTGAGTGTGAAGCCTGTTTAAGATTTTCTCTCTCTTCTCTCTCTCTCTCTGTCTCTCTGTCTCTCTGTCTCTCTCTGTCTGTCTCTCTCTCTCTCTCTCTCCTCCTTATGCTGTCTCAAAATTATAAAAAAAAAACAAAAGAATTTCTTGAGAACATATATCTAAAAGCGATATTGTTGGATATGCACAAACTCACCTATACTGTCCAATTCCAAATTGTTTTCTAAAGTAGTTTTAACCACTTTGTTCTACATTAGTAGTATATGAGAAGTATCCTTAGTCCACATATCAACAATACCTAGCATTTTCAGATTTTTAACTTTTAACTGGTCTGTTTGGATATGACATTGTATTTCATGATAGTTTTAATACACATTGCCTTGATTACCATTGACATGGGGACATTTTTCTTATGCTTACTCTCCATTCATCTTCTGTGAAAAACTATTCATTATATCTTTTTCCAATTCCTATGGGTTGTTTGGCATTTTCATTTTAATTCATAGGCTTTCAAAATTTATTCTGGACAGCAGCAATCCTTTATCACTCTTCCTTTTTGGTTTATGTTTTTGTTTACTTTGAAAATTATTTATTACCCTGAAGTGTTAAGTGCATTTTCCTATATACTTTTTTAGAGGTTTCAAGTCTTGCTTTTCCCATGTAAGTTTGTGAGTCATCCTTTTTTTTTTTCTTAATGTTTTATTTATTTCAGAGACAGAGAGAGAGAGAGAGAGACAGCATGAGCAAGGGAGGGTCAGAGAGAGAGGGAGACACAGAATCTGCAAAAGGCTCCAGGCTCTGAGCTGGCTGTCAGCACAGAGCCCGACACAGGGCTCGAATCTGCGAACCGTGAGATCATGACCTGAGCCAAAGTCGGATGTTTAACCGACTGAGCCACCCAGACGCCCCTTGTGAGCCATCTGAATTGAGTGTTCATATGACACTACCCCACGTTGTTTTTTCCCCCGTGTGGACCATCAATTGTCCTTGCAGAGGTCAATGATAAATTCATCCTTTTGCCACTGATTTGCAATACTAGTTCGTCCCTATATCAAGTTTCCATTTAGGTGTATAGATCAGATTCTGAAATCTCTTTCTTGTTTCAGTGGTCTATCGGGTTATCTCCACATACACCTAATCTCAGGCTGTCTTATTTACTATAGATTTGTAATAAGTCTTGCTATCTGATAGGTCAGGTACCTCTCTTGGTTATTATTCCTTAGATAAAAATTTCTTCAGACTATTCTTCAGTCGTTGAGGAAAACTTTGATCCTTTATAGCTCCATCTCCCATCCTTTAACCTAGTTTTAAAGTTATTTATAATTATTCTTTTTTTTTTTTTTTGCATTTGTCTTCTAAATAATATAGGGAAGGTGCATCTGCATGGCTCAGTTGGTTAAGCATCTGACTTTGGCTCAAGTCATGATCTCGCGGTTCATGAGTTCATACCTCACATTGGGCTCTGTGCTCACAGTTCAGAGCCTGGAGACTGTTTCAGATTCTGTGTCTCCATCTGTCTCTGCTGCTTCTCTATTCGAACTCTCTCTCTCTCTCTCAAAAATAAATAACCTTTAAACAATAACTCTTGGGGTGCCTGGGTGGCTCAGTCAGTTAAGCATCTGGCTTGGGCTCAGGTCATGATCTCACAGCTCATGAGTCCAAGTCCCATATCAGGCTCTGTGCTGACAGCTTGGAGCCTGGAGCCTGCTTCAGAGTCGGCGTCTCCATCTCTCTGCTCCTCTCCTGCTCTCTCTCTCTCAAAAATAAACAAACATTAAAATTTTTTAATAGTTAAAAAATAATTTTTTCAAAAAAGTAAATAATATAGGAAATATATAATATAGGAATTACAAGAAAAATATGCATTTCAAGTTACTCTGTGGATGGGCTCTGTGTTGGGACACTCATTCAGTGCTCAGCTAGTCTATTTAAAACTGCCTTAGTCGGTACTTCCCATCACATGGAGACTGCAGGCCAGCCGGCAGTGGAAGTTTAGGTCTCCCAAGGTCTCTTCTAACATACCTCCCAAGCTGGCCATGCCTGTGCCATTCTTCCTTCTCTCGTATACATGGGAACTGCTCAAATCCCTATTCCTGTATTTATCTCCTTTTCCATGCTCTGCCTTTCCAGCTTCTCAGTCTATCCATGGCTTTGTTCCCAGTATTTTCCCTTGCCCAGGCCAGTACCTATGTCTTTAAATGTTTTTGCAAAACTCCCTGGGAAGCCACCCCAGCCCTGGGAATGCTCCCAATTCAGTGAAACAAAAGGAAGCTTTTACACTGGTCATTAAGGAAACTCCACGGGAGACCCCAAAGCACAGCTCTTTGAGCATAAGGTCAGTATTGGTCCCTCCAGCATGAAGACTTGTGTGCTCTACAGTCTTCACACTACAGATCCGAGTGTGTGGGGGGTGGAAAATGCCACAGCGCTCTCTCACTATGAAGCAGCAGTTTCTTTCTTCACCAAAATCATCCTCTGGTTGTAAGTTCTTGATTGGATTCCAGGATTCTTCAAGAGTTCATTCTGAGGGGTTTCGCCAGCTCATTAGCTGATTGTGAAAAGGGATGGAGCCTTGTAGTTCCTACCTTGCCATTTATGTTGATGTCCCTGGTCTATTAATTTACTCCTGGTTTTTTGCTTTCCTATATCCGTTTTAGAGTCAGTTTGTTAAGTCCCATGTAAAATTTGTTTTTTCACCCCAATTAAACTTTTTTCCCCAGATAATTATAGATTTAAAGGCAGAAATGATACAGAGATTCCATTTATTCTTAATCAGTTTTCCTCAATGGTAACACTTTGCAAAAATATAGTACGGTGTCACAAATGGAATATTGGCATTCATGCTGTCAAGATACGTGATATTCCTGTTATCACAAGGCCCCTCATGTTGTTTCCTTAGAGCTACATTCAACTTTCCTCTCCTCTTCACCTCCTTCAAAACCCTTGCTAACCACTCATCTAATCTCCATTTCTATAATTTTGTCATTTTAAAAGTATTGTATAAATGAAATTAAACAGGCTATTCCCACCCCCTTGTCTTACTGTAAGAACCTCCCACACAATGCTGAACAGAATTAGTGGTAAAGTACAATACTGTCACATTTCTGGTTTAAGTCAAAGAAGATCTCTTGTATTCCTAGTTTGCCAGGAATTTTATTTTGAACAGTGGCTGCATTATATTGAATGCTTTTGCTGTACCTATTGGGGTGATTTTGATTTTTTCCTTTATCTTTTAGTATAATGAAGTAATACCATAGTTTTCTAACGTTGAATCAACTTTGATTTGTGAAATAATCACAGCTTGGTAATAATGTATTCCCTTTTTCATATATTCCCTGGATTTAGTTTGTTAATATCCTTTTTCATGTGAGATTGGCTCATAATTTTCTGTTTCAAGCTAACTCCGCATGGTTTTGGTGTAAGAGATATGCTAGTCTCACCAAATATGTTAGATAGTATTTCTTCTTCTTTTCATCGCTAAAAAAGTGGAATAATCTGCTTCTTGACAGCTTGGTAGAATGCATTAGAAGGAGTATTTCAAGGAAGTGTTTTCCATTGCGGGAAATTCTAAATGACTATAAGTTTACCGAGAGGATTCTAAGGTGATTCAGATTTTTCTAGGTCTTTGTGAGTATGCTTGTTTATGAATTTTTCTACAATTTGTTTTTCTATTTCATGGAATCATTCAAGTTTACTGCAATAAAGTTGATATAATATTCTGTAATCTTTCTAGTATGTGCTGCATCACAAGTTAAGTCCCCTTTCATTCCTCATAGTGTATATTTTGTATTCTTTTTGTTTCATGACTATTTTTGTGAGAGATTTGTTCCTTATTAGTCTCATGATGGGTAGTCTCCTATGTGTGTGTGTGTGTGTGTGTGTGTATTGATGCTCCATGTTACATTTTGACTTTCATTTAGTTATTTTCTATTTTTTTATTGCTTCCTTCTATTTGCTTTGCTGTGTTCATGCCCCATTTCTACCTTGGCCTCAGATTTGTGTCGTGTCACTAAAGCATGAGTCTTTGAAATTTAGGTTCTAGGCCACCAGGAATTAGTGGTGCCTCAGGCTAAAAGTTCATCCAAACTTCTTTAGCGCCTTGGTTTTTTTTTGTTTTATTCTGTTTTGTTTTGTTTTTTAGTTAGTTAGTTAGTTTTTTGTAATTGATTCCTGGCTAGTCTTCTGTTGTTACAACAGCGCATTCAGGCATTACAAAAGTACCTTTTATTTTTTGTCCATGTTTTAAGGTGTGCCTCCCAGAAGAGTTTTCTCAGAAATTACTCTGCTTGGGGCGCCTGGGTGGCTTAGTCGGTTAAGCGTCCGACTTTCGCTTAGGTCATGATCTCACAGTTCGTGGGTTCGAGCCCTGCATCGGGCTCTGTGCTGACTGCCAGCTCAGAGCCTGGAGCCTGTTTCAGTCTGTGACTCCCTCTCTCTCTGGCCCTGCTCGCGCTGTCTCTCTCTCTGTCTCTCTCCTAGAAATAAATAAAACATTAAAAAAAATTAAAAAAAAAAAAAAAAGAAATTACTCTGCTTTATAGCCCTCAAACAGCCTCCATGGCTTCTACTGTCAGGAAACAGTGCCCAAATTCCTTAGCATAATTTTCTGAGGGATATGACCTCTGTCTTTCATAACTTTATCTCCCACCACATGATTATCTTTTCTATACGGAAACTACTTTTTAATTATTCTAGGCTAGGTCAGTGTCATTTATTGGGGATAATTTCCTCATTTCCCAGTCCTTTGAACACGTAAGCCACTGTGTTCTGAAATATTACTAACAGGTTGTACTGAGAGCTTTATAGCACTCTTCAGGGTTTGACAAAAGAATGAATTTATGCCCACCTCTCAGTTGGATTTTGATTTCAATGAGGGCAAGGACTGTATCTAACAGAGAGTAGCCATTCAGTGGAAAGAATGAGTATAACTTTGAATCACTGAATTCACTTAACATGTATTTTCTCCCTAGTTACACCTTTGATGATAGAAATAGTTACCAGTAAAGTAACAAGCCCCAATAGGCACTAGAATTTTTCTTTTCTACAAATTCAAACACCTGTTGGCCAGCTCTTCAGTGGTATTAACCAAATTACACCAAGCATTTTGGTTGTACCTTTGGGTTCCGGAGTCTAATTGCTTGTAATGAAACACTGGAGTCATAATTTGATGGTCTGTAGGTTTCTCAGCTGTTTCTGTCTATGAGAAAATATATAATGGGATATTTTACACGTGACTGTCTACATTTTATATGCAACACATCAGTGTTGTGTAAATTTTGTGAACAACTTCTATTATCTTTGAAACCACAGAAGCAACAAACAGTTATAATTATAGTCTGAAGAAGCTATAGTGTTTCAAATATGCCTACAGTAGTGGTATTACAATGAGAATGCTCTGTTTGCCTGCAGCTTTCACTGTGCTCAGTGACATCACAATTATACTAAATTTTAACAGAAACTTCTGTCCTTAAACAGAAACAGCTTGTTTGAAAATCTAAAGAGTTTTCTTTCTTCTGAATTCTTTGATTCTTCACTGAATAAAAGTGGGAGAAACAGTAAATATCGTGGCATAACTCCATTCTTTGTTACTTCCCGGCTGGTTTTTACTATCACGGGGTAAGAGGTATTCTACGTGGCTCCACATGGGGAATGAATGCACGTTATTTAAAACTTCTTTCTGCGCATCTGCTACTTGTCAACTCATGATCTTCTGATCCTTGAAGATTTGACAACCCTGTGATTTGCTGTAATGGAATTACTGAAAAGTTATCAACAAAGACGTTGCAATGTAAGAATGCAAAGTAAGCCCTTAGATGTTTAGAGGGATAGGAACTTCAAAAGGAGAGTAGTGGCCGCAAAGAAATACCTGAATCATGCCATTTTTGGTGGGGTCCTGCATGTCTTTAATGTTGTCATCTGGGAGAGAGGGTGTTGGAGTTGCCTTCCCTTTTCTTCGGCTGTGACTTATTTTTTCGGTAGTGTATTCATCAACATCTCATATGGTACTGAATGGACCTTGGACTGGGAACGTTGAATGAAAGGAAACCCTACCTGGGATTAGAAACGCTGCATCCCAGTTCTGCCTCTTCCTGCCATTTTTGCCACTGACTGTGGCAGAATCATCCAACCAGTCTTTCAGGTTTTCTGGCCTCTTATGTCTTTATCTGTAAAATTTAAATGTGGGTTCAATCAGTGATCCTCAAAGTGTGGTCCCTGGACCAGTCACATTAACATGATCTGGGAATGCCTTAAAGAAGCAAATTCTTGGGCTTTACCCCAGGTCCACTGATTCAGAGACTCTGAGGGTGGCACCCAGCCGTCTGTGTTTCAAGAAGCCCTTTGATGCACATTAAACTTTGAAAGCCACTGGGTTAGATAAACTTTAAAAAGCTTCCAACCCTAAACTTCCATGCATCTCTATAAATTTAAGGGTAATGTAGGCCTAAGTGGATGTTAAATAGGCATATTCTTCTGCTTGTAATTAAATTTAAAATTTGGATTCCAAACACAGATTTAGAAGCATATGTAAGAAAAAAAAAAAAGAATGCTGAAAGTGTTGTCCAAAAAAAACGTAATTACTCTGAAAATGTTTTTGAATATAAGCATTTGTAGAATTTGCCTCCACTTGACACTGCAGAATGAACTTGGTATTTCTGTCATACATGTATCTTGATGAAAATTTCCACTGAATGATCATCACTGCTTAAGGGCTGTGATTTCAGAAAAATAATCTAAAATTATTCAGATTTATTGTAATTCATTTCTTATATTTACGAAGGATAACCGTTAATAATCTGTTCTACATAAGTGCACATATGGCTAAAATTTTTGTTATTGAATACTTGGGCCTTTGGTCTCCTATAGAGGAAAATGTCCTTGTGTTTAACCACTTCTGTGCTTTATTAGCATATGCTTTACCTAACAGTCTGTCTGGCTCCATTTTTTATTAGTGTTGAAGAGTTTTGGGTAGTGATTTTGATTTTCTAGGACTGGTATAATTATATTAACCAAAGCTTTATGCTTTCCAAGGTCACTGAAGGAAAGAGCTGGAGAATCTTTTATTCTTAGTCTAAATAAGTTAATAAATATAAATATGCAACAGAGAATGCAGAAAATCAGTTTTTTAAATAAAAATAAAATATTGTAGTAAAATTAGAAAATCAGATGAGAACTGGAAAAAGGGATGGGGTGAATTATTTTTGTTATTCTATGTTGACGAACAACATAGAATCTGAAGACCTGGTCTCAATAAAGACTGACTGGATCTCTGCTTTCTATAAGAGAATCCAAAGTCAAGCCAACGACTGAACGAGGTCACATTTCAGGTAGCTGTTTCCACGACCTATTTCTAGGTGAAAAATTATCTAAAACATTAATTGGCTTTATTTTTTTCTTTGCAACCAGAGGGAACTCAAAGAAGCACACTGAAAGCATTAAAAAATAAGTTTCTGTTACAAAATCAAGAGAAGTGTACAGATTTTTTGAAACTGATTCCTTTAACAAATATTTATGGAACACGTACTCTGTTCTAGGCAGTGTGCTTAAAACTGAGGCTAGACTAATGAAGAAGATATTTACGCACCTTGTCTATCAGGTTAAGATGTAGTGAGGGACACCAATTTAAAAAAGTGATTATGTAAAAACACAATCCAATAAACATTATGAAATAGATATGTAATGTACATAATGCAAGCATAGCCTAGTTTGGCAATCATAAAAGACTTAAAAAAGGATTTTAATGTTTTATATTTATTTTTTAGAGAGAGAGAGAGAGAGTAAGTGGAGGAGAGTCAGGGAGAGATGAAGACACAGAATTCAAAGCAGGCTCCAGCTCTGAGCTGTCAGCATAGAGCCTGACACGGAGCTCAAACTCATGAGCTATGAGATCATGACCTGGTCCCAAGTCTGATGTTTAACTGAATGAGTCACCTAGGTGCCCCCAGAAAAGACTTTAATACACATTATAATGATGGTCTCTCTGATACTTGGGGACTGGAGGGTTGGAGGCAAGAGTAATGTAAAAAGCCAGCTAAAAGGCCATCACAGTAATCCAGGTATGTTTCCTGCTATCGCAGAACTTATGTTGTAAAGGTTGTACATAAAATACCAAAAATGAATAAGAAAACCTTGAATAACTTTTTTTCTGGTTTTCTGCCATTACATAACAAACCATCTCAAAATTTAGTGGCTACAGACAACAATTTATTATATAATGTGTCATAGTTCTATGAGTTAGCTGGGGTCAGCTAGTTATTCTTGTTTTTAACATTTATTTATTTATTTTGAGAAAGAGAGAATGAGTGGGGGAGGGGCAGAGAGAGAGGGGACAGAGGATCTGAATCAGGCTCTGTGCTGACAGTAGAGAGACGATGCAGGGTTTGAACTCATGAACTGTGAGATAATAACTTGAACTGAATTTGGATGCTTAACGTACAGCAACTGAGCCACCCAGACGTCCCTCAACTGGTGATTCTTAATCAGAGTTTTTCATGAAGTTGCAGGTACTGGAGTCCTCTGAAAAATCAACCAGATGGCCTTTTTTGCACACATGCCTGATATCTCAACACATCTGCCTGTAGCCACCCTTTTAGCAACATAACCTGAACTTCTTTCTTAATGGCTCAGGACACCAAATGGCAGGAAATCAAAACTGCTAGTCTTTTAAGAAGACTCTTAACTTGGAACCTGCATTGCCTCACTTCCACTGTATTCAGTTGGTCAGAACAATCATAGGTCGGTCCAGATTCTAATTGGTCAAAGAACAACTCCACATCTTGATGGAGGGTTTCAAGAGCAATGGCAAGATAACCAAGATACCTCCGATGATCTTTCCTTTTATTGTCATGCCCTTGTAGAGTCCTCTTGCATACTGGGCAAGGCTGATCCTGTACAGCCAATATGATACAGTGGAAATGATGGTCTGTGACTTCCCAGGCTAGGTCATAAAAGTCTTGGCTCCTAAATTCTTCTTTATTATCACTGTTTTTGGGGAGGGTTAATTCCCATATTGAGCCACCTTCTAGAGAGGCCACATAGAGAGAAATTGAGACCTTTTATCGACAGCTAGTACAACTTGTCAGCCTTGGAGTGAGCCACCTTGGAAGTGGACCATTCAAACTCAGTCAAGCCTTCAGGTGACTGCAACTCAAGTCATTATTTTGAGTAAGTCATCATAAGAGACCTCAGCTACTCTATGAGGTTCCTGGGTCTTGACCCACAAAACCTTTGTGATGTGATAAACATTTACCATTGCTTGAAGTTACTGAGTTCGGGGGCAATTTGTCATACAGCAGTAAATAAATAACACAGAGGTAATTTTTGGAGATAACCTGAGGGCACTGTTTTTTTTCCACTAGGGAATCTCATGCCGCATGGTACCTGACTCAGTGTAACAGTACCATGAAAGAAAGAAGGTCACGGTGTTGCATTCACTGAACAGCTTTCCTACTATTTAGCTTCTTGGAATGGGAGGAAGACAAACATATTGAATAACAGGACATTGTACAGCAGAAGTGAGATTCTATGTGCAGAAGAGACATGATCTTCACACAGAGATAGGCCACTCAGGAGAACATAAGTGGTCACTTTTTGGTAGGCATTATGGGATTGTTGACATCCCTGACCAGTACTGCAGAAGTCAGAGACCGAAAGCTTCCCAAAGACGAAAAAGATTATATCAAAGAATTATTGTTTGTGCATGTGTCTTTTTCTTCTGTTGTAGAAAGTGATTAAACTGCTCTGTAGAAAAACTGATTTGTTCTTTAAAGAAGCTGCTGGTTGCTGCTTAGTGACTTGTGTTCCACTACTCATGGGTTCTGGGTCCAATGTTCTCATAACTTCTCAGTACATTTATTCTTTCCTTATATCAAAGATAAGCCTACGCTTTTTGTTTTCTCCACGTATTTTAAGGAAATACTGATTAAAGTCAGAAAAGAGCAACAACGCTAAATGTGCATCCATATAACAAATTCTTTTTTAAAATTTATTTTAAGAGAGAGAGAGAATGAGTGAGGGACAGAGAGAGAGGGAAGAGAGAGAGAATCCCAAGCAGGTTCCGTGTGGTTGGTGCAGGGCCTGATGTGGGGCTTGATACCACAAACCATGAGATCATGACCTGAGCCAAGATCAAGAGTTGGTCACTCAACTGACTGAACCACCCAGGTGTCCAGGCAAACTCTTAAAACTTCAGAGTATTCATACAACTAAAATCATTATCCTTGTGTTTTATAGTTCACAACATTTTCCTGTATCTTGGAAGCTTTAAAGATGTGCAAGAGAATAAACCTTCTCATATTTTATTAATATAATTTTGGCATAAGGCTTCTATATATCAATATTTTTCCAATATGCAGTTGAGGAATGAAAAATAATAAGAAAAATTACAGAGTTGAATTGGTTTTCAGTTGGAACACTTTGGAAGAGTCCTCTGGGATCTGAAGCAGTATTGTAAGTAAGATATCTATCATCTCATATGTATTATTTTTAAATGGGCTATGTTTAAAAAGAAAAATAGAGGCAGGGCTTGAGTAAGAAGGACATGATAAGAATGAGTACTGCAGGAGGGAGAAATTATATAAGGTGTTTGAAAAGGGAGGCAGATGGAAGGAGACCATACAAAGGTCAGCAAGTTCAACTCTGACTGGAGCAATCCCCTCTTGTCCATCTGCCTTCTCACCCTACAACTTGTCATATCAGATTCCCTCCCTGCAATCAGAGGATATACATTCTCTTACATGTCTGCTCGGTTCCTGGAAGGAGGCAATAAAAGCAGTCCACTCTCCCTCAAAATATGCTGCTTCCATTCCTTAAATAAAACACCTTGTACTGATGCTGAGAGATGGGCTCAGTAAAGGGAAGTGTGAATGGAAATGAGTTTACTCCACACACAGAGAGAGCTGCTGTCAGTCTCTGGGGCACAGAGAGGTACACCTGGAAATGGCACTGCTTTCTCAGCGTGGATGGAGACAGTCAGAGAAAGGAAGATTTGGGGCCAGGGTGGAGTCACAGAAATGATACATGTATTCCACACAAAGTTTCTGTATTTTCAAATCTTTTTTTTTAATGTTTATTTCATTTTTGAAAAAGAGAGAGAGAAAGAGAAAGAGAGAGAGAGAGAGAAGGCAGAGAGAGAGGGAGACACAGAATCTGAAGCCGGCTCCAGGCTCTGGGCTGTCAGCACAGAGACTGATGCAGGGCTTGAAACCACGAACCACACCGTGAGATCATGACCTGAGCTGAAGTTGAATGCCTAACCCACAGAGCCGCTCAGGATCCCCAAGTTTCTGTATTTGCAAATTAAAAGACTAATTTTCAATGTTTGGAAGAGTGAAAACCATGATTGTTGCGCATGGTTCTTGTCGGATGTATTATTTGGTTCAGTATCTCCCGATAAGGACAACTACATAGCAGAGTTAAGTAGACATCCTTTTTTATTGTAAAAATAAAAATGTATTTGCTTTGAAGAAAATTTGGAAATGCAGAAAAGTACAGAGAAGAAAGAAGAAGAATAGGAAAACACTACTGCTTTGAAAAACTACGCTATTGAAAAATTATAACTGAAATATTAGGTATATTTTCTTCCTCCATCCCACTTCCCCCCTTTTTTTCTATGCATGGTGCTTCACACCCACACACACTCATGATTTTGTATTTGTTCTTATTCATTTAATTTTATAAATAATTTTAATTAATTTTTTTTTTGGTAAATGGCTATGCCATCTTTCATGTGTGAAAATGTAGTCATTGGTTTCTTTTTTTTTTTTTAATATTTTAATGTTTTATTTCTTTTTTTTTTTTTTTTTTACAAATAGTTTATTGTCAAATTAGTTTCCAAATATCATATGTGTGCACGTATAGGAGGATTAGGAGGAACTTAATGTAGTCATTGGTTTCTTAAGCATCCCTCTCTCTTTGGATATTTAGGTTGATTTGCTATTCACTATTATAAATGATGTTATGATAAACTTCTTTGTGTACTAAGTTATTTCTGGATTTAGAAATTTCTTAAAAGATAGATTTCTGGAAATTTGATTACTTTATCAAAGGATAATAATAGCATATATGTTACTCTTATGATTATATGAAAAGTGGCTTGATTTTTTGGTGAAACATATTTCCTCCTTACAACTAATGAATTCTAATCAAGATCCAAGTGTGTCCATTCAGACTGGGGCTTTTCTTTAGACTTCAGGATTTGGTGTCACTACTGTGATTGTTCTCCTGTGTCTTGAATGCCACTGTGATGGTGCATGGTTGCAAGCATTGGATTGTAAGCAAATACACACAATTCTTCCTTGAATGAGTGAATTCTCATGGAAGAGCTGAGGGTGGGGGCAGGGAGAAGAAAACAACTTTAAAAACAGTACCCAAGACTATCAAATAAACATCCTTTGACAAATAGTTTAAAAATTTGAGAAGGTACAATAATACTTAAAACAGAGGCTCCCCTTTCTGTTTTTTCACTGTTTTAAAAATACAAATGTTTTGGAATATGCCCTTCTGATAAAGCTCCACAGAAATTGCGCCTATGTAGAATGTTTGCATACACTACAGAAACCTTTAGGAACAAAGAAATGTTGTTGACGTGATATTGCTCACTTATTTGCCCCTTTAGAGACTCACCTTTTGCAAATAAAATAGAAGTTTATATTTTTATCCAGTATGCCGTTTTAGATGTTTGCTTTCCACTAAGCTTTTATTACCATGTAAATATTTTTATATGTTGCTATGAGTGCATCCTCCTATTAGTTTCAAATTCCATAGTGTCATAATCTCACAAAAGGCTGAAGTACTGATTATGCCTCAGATAATGTAGTTGTTAATGATCAACTTAATGTTAAAAGCCATTACTGCTCATTGACATAATTCTGAGAACATTATACTGTAGAAGTGCACCTTTTGTGTGGAAACAGAATGACAAAATTGAAATGTTAAAAGTTGAGTGTCTGAATAATAGCCTGTGAAATCATTTAGACAAGACCATTGTTGCCTCTATTGTTCAAAGACTAGAGAGTGACAGGATGAGACAAAAAAGGAGAAACACCACAACGGCTCCACTTGCAAGTTTGAAGGGAGATGGAAAGCGAAGAGGATCCCTGTTTGTCTGTTTCCCTCTCTTCCCGGAGGGTCTTCCCCTAACAACAGAGCACCCTCCTCTGGCCACTTGCCAAAAGGGGATGCCTGCCTCATCTCTGATTGGCAGGATGAGAGCCAGGCAGGGAGTAGTTGTAAGTATCCTGCAAGGAATTTTTCCAATCAAGTGTTGCCTCAGAATGACCCAAACCTGTCACCCATGAACTCTTCCATGCTGCTGACCCAAGGGTTTCTGCTCATGAAGTATTTGAAAGCTGGATAGAAACTTTAGAAAGACGGGTAGTATACAGTCACCTTTCCAAACAACCTGTCAGCTCACTTTGGTACTTTACATCTTGGTCTATTTTTGCCTCTGAAGATGGAGCCAAGTCAATAGAGAGAAAAAAGATGGCATGTGTATGTGGTGGTGTGGCAGAGGGGTATGGGTGGACCCCCAAGGTGGCTTGATGGAGCCAGTGGGACCTAAAACAGAGGTGTAATTTCCTGATGGATCATCTAACTTCACTCTTCCATGTTCAAAGACTTAATTTCTTACCTTGACAGACCATTGACTAATGTTGATATTTGGTCACCACAGCAACCAAGTGAGCAAAATACGGATGGATTACAACTAGTTCATCACTGAACTAGAAAAATCCAAAGCTTACAGTGAGTAAATGACAATTATCTTCATATAATACTAATGTTACTGTAAAATTTCTATGTTCCAGGCACCATTCTTTTTTTTATCTTATTTATTTATTTTTAGAGAGAGAGAGAGAGAGAACAAGGGGAGGGGGGTCAGAGAGAAGGAGAAACAGAATCCCAATGATGCTCTGCACCATCAGCACAGAGCCTGATGTGGCCTCGAACTCACAACCATGAGATCATGACCTGAGCCGAGATCAAGAGTCAGATGCTTAACTGATTAAGACACCGAGGTGCCCCCACACACCATTCTAAATTCTTTATATATGTTGGTAATAAGGGTACCTTGCTAAAACATGCAGTAGAAATGCACACTGACTTCAGACTACCAGGAAGAAATAATAATTGTATTATAATAAGGGATAAAAACCAATATTCATAACGTACTCTAATTTTAAATAAAAGATTAAATTATGCTTGAAACTGCTGTTTTAAAAAGTAGAGAAATTTGTTCTATATGTTTAAAACATGTCTATGAAAATGAATTACTAAAAATATTTTATTTACATTGAACTTTTTACTTATTTTTACTTTTTACTTACTTACTGAGCTGTCAGCACAGACCCTGATGTGGGACTCAAACTCACAAACTGCAAGATCATGACCTAAGCTGAAGTTGGACACTTATCCAACTCTGCCACCAAGGCGCCCCATATTTACATTGAACTTTTAAATTTTTTTAATGTTTCATTTATTTCTGGGAGAGAGAGAGAGAGGGAGACAGCGTGAGTAGGGGAGCATCAGAGAGAGAGGGAGATACAGAATCTGAAGCAGGCTCCAGGCTCTGAGCTAGCTGTCAGCGCAGAGCCTGATGCAGGGCTCAAAGCCACAAACTGTGAGATCATGACCTGAGCTGAAGTTGGACGCTTAACTGACTGAGCCACCCAGGCGCCCTACATTGAACTTTTTAAAGCACACTTTATTTTAGGGATTGTTTTAGATTTACAAAGAATCTACAATGATAATACTTTCTGGTTCTCACATATCCCACACCCATTTCCCCTATTATTAACATTTTACACTAGGATGGTATATTTGTTATAGTTAATGAGATAATACTTACACAGTTGACCCTTGAACAATGAATGCAGGGGTTAAGGACACTAACACCCTGCACCATAAAAAATCCACATCTAATTTTTGACTCCTCCAAAATGTAACTACTAATAGCCTGCTGTTATCCAGAAGCCTTACTGATATTATAATCAATTGACACATATTTTTGTATGTTACATGAAATGAAGAATATTATATTCTTACAATAAGGTAAGCTAGAGAAAAGAAATGTTATTAAGAATCATAAGGAAAATATATTTACAATATTGTAAATACTGTGTTTATTAAAAAAAAAAATCTGTGTAGGAGTGGACCCATGTAGTTCAGACCTATGTTGTTCAAGAGTCAACTGTACATTACTGTTAATTAAAGTCCATAGCTTATTCAGATTTCTTCACTTTTTTCCTAATGTGCTTTTTCTCTGAATCCCATCTAAGATCCCACATTATATTAGTTATTATGTCTTCTTTGTTTCCTCTTGACTGTTACAGTTTTTCAGATTTTTCCTCTTGGCTCTTAGACTTTCTCAGACCTCTTTATTTTTGATGACCTTCATGTTTTAAAAAGTATTGGTTAAGTATTTTGTAGAATGTCCCTCAGTGGGGATTTGTTGGATGATTTTCTCATGAATAGACTGAGATTATGGGGATAATTTATAATATAAATAATATGGCTTCCAGTTTTCTGGCATTTTTGTTTTGGGGAATAGCTCATAACCTATAATAATGGAAGAAATACTATGTATTTAGGGTTGGGATATATTGAAGATTGGACTGATATATGGATATATCACAATGAGTTCACAGGTATATAAAAGACAACAATTTCACAAGTCATTCTGAAAATATTTACCTTCTTTTATTCAACAGATCTTTACAGAACACCTACCGTTTGAGTCACTAATCTGAGCACAGGGGAAAGAGATCTGAACTAGTGACAGAAAGTTAATTTCTCAAATTGCCATGGAAGAAAGGTTTCCTGTTAAAGTTCTGAAAAGAAAGGAATGCCATAACTTCGTTCCAAACCTGTTACAACATCTGTATTTTTCTTTTTCTCTCACTAGAGATGGAAATTTGCAATAAATATTTATTAATGCCATTCTATAACACAAGTTCAGCTTCTCCTAATATCAAATTCACTAGACTTTAAAATTCTTGATTACATGTATTCTTTTTTCATGTACCTTCTCAATCATTACTTTTTTGCTCAAAACATTTCTGCAAGATCACCTGCATTAGACATTATACTCTTTATCAAATCATTTTATTTAGAAATAATTTAAGACTTACAAAAAGGTTGCAAAAAACATTTATATAACCATAACTATGGTACAGTTATCAAAACCAGAAAGTTCACACTGGTATAGTGTCTTTTTCTTTTTTTTTTAATTTTTTGAGAGATATATATATTTAGAGAGAGAGACAGAGACAGAGCATGAGCAGGGGAGGGGCACAGAGAGAGGGAGACATAGAATCCGAAGCAGACTCCAGGCTCTGAGCTGTCAGCATAGAGCTCAACATGGGGCTTGAACTCATGAATGGTGAGATCATGACCTGAGCCAAAGTCAGCTGCTTACCCAACCGAGCCACCCAACCGTCCTGGTATAGTGTCTTTTTATAAACTTACAATCCATATTTAACTATCACCAATTTTTTCATAATCCAGTCCAGGATCCCATATTGTATATAATTGCTCTGTCAGGTTTGCTTTTTTTTTTTTTTTCTTCCAGTCTGTGACAATTTCTCAGTCTATTTTTGTGTTCTATGATGTTGACATCTTTAAATAACATTTTGATGGGCTGCTATATTGTAGAATGCCTCTCAATTTGGAATTGACTGATGTTTTGCAATGGTGAAAGTGAAGTTCTGCATTTTTGGTAAGAATACTATGGACATGAGGGGTGCCTGAGTGGCTCATTTGAGTATCTGACCTCCGCTCAGGTCATGATCTTGTGGTTTGTGATTTGAGCCTTGCATCTGGCTCTCTGCTGTCAACATAGAGCCTGCTTTGGAGCCTCTGTCCCTACCCCTCTGTCTTCCCTTCCCCTGCTCGTGATCTCTCTCTAATGTTTTAATAAAGCATTAAAACATTAAAAAAAATGCTACAGAAGTGATATTGTGTCCTCAGTCATCCCCTCGAGAGGTACTAACATTGACATGACTCATAACTGGTGATATTAACCTTGATCACTTAGTTAGGGTAATATTTTTGTGACGTTCTCCTCTGTACCCTTATTATTTTTTTTCCCACTGTAATCAATAATATTTTGAGACTGTGTAAATACCCTTTTTCATTATTCTTTTGAGTGTCCCCTTCTCTCATCATTTGAAGGGTACAGATCAATGTCAAAAATGGGTCCTATAATTAAGTAATTCCTTTAAAAATAGACTGAAATCTGAGATTTTCTCCAACAGGCATTGGTCTGTTGTTATTTAATACATTTATGAAATTTAATAAATTAAGTCAAACCATGTGGAAAACAAATAGGTTGCCAATGCGAACAGGAGGTTCCATGAATCGTACTTGAAATAAGTAGTAATAGAGAAGCCAGAGTCCAGCAGATCCATTGTGCAGCTGGGCATGCATCTGACACATGCGGGTACAGGTACCTACCAATTTCAGGGAATTTACACTCACCAACATTGAGCTCTTTGGTTTTTCAGTAGATTTTTAGTCCACTTTCTTCTTCAGAATATCCTATTCTGTCCCAACAATTCTACTCTAATGCTACAGGGAAGAGCTACTTTAAAATCAGGCCCATTTACTACTAATGAATCAGGATGCATTAGCAGTAACTGCATGGGATCCTAATTAGAAAAGGACAAACTGCTTTGGGAAAAAGTAGGTCTAAATCTTTCTTTTGTGATGCAATTATATTCTTTTCAAAGTTAATATTTTTAAACTTCTATTTGAATTCTCCATCTCCTTTTGATACTCTGGATATTTGCTCCAACTATCACTTTCTCTGCTACCTTATCTACATTTACAACATGACTTGGGTCAGCTTTTGCCATATGTCATCCTTCTCCCCCAAAGACTTCTGGCCTTTTAGCCTCAATGTTTCCTTTATTGCTTACAATTAACTTTATCTTTTGAATGTACTTTTTAAAAATTTTATTAATTTATTTATATTCAGATGCTACCTCCAGGGTGTTTGTTAATGTATTTACATTATGTCATTACACTCAACTTATACCCCCAAACCATTCAATTTATCATGTGTTTGCTTCACTCTATGTCAATGTAAAACAGGGGCTGGATGAGGTGGGAAATGCAAAGACAAAGAAGTCAGATTCCTGTTTTCAAAAAACTTATCCCAGCAGAGAACGCTTTCAAGATAGCATCTTTTCTGACTCTGGGCTGGCGTTTGAACGAGACCTCAGATTATTGAGAAGCATCTTATGTGTCTCAGAATCCATGAAATCAACCCCAAGAGGATTCAAAAGATTGCACTGTAGTGGCAAAGGAAATTATCAAGTTTTATTTGTCATTATTCAACTTGGTAGAATCTAAAGGTAAGTGTGAGTGAGGAAACACAGGGAAAGAGAAAGGGGAGGAGGCAGGAAGGGAGAGAGAGAGTGCAGGGGGCGTGGAGCTGCAGTGTTGGCTGGAAGAAAATCCAAGTTGTTCTGCAGCAGAAAGAATTTAAGAAGGTAATGAAGAGTTCTGTGGATGGACACAAAGGAGAAGCAAATGAAATTCACTTGCTCCCTTTGACGAAGTGGAAAGAAATGGCCTCGGCTTATTTGTGTGCTTTTGAACCCTGGTTCACCCACCACTAATTCAGAGGCTGTGGGAAATCCAGATGCAGTGGCTGTTCTCTTTGAGCTACATTAGGAACCGATCCAGCCCCTGCTAGCATATCAGGAGGCTGCATTGGCAGCAAACAGATCCACTCCTAATGTAACTTGAGGGGAAAGCTTAATGCCTTTGCTCTGCCATTTGAATGTTTTGTTTGAAAGAGCATATAGATTATTTATAGTCCACCAAATAAACCTGAGGGTCTTTTAATAAACTCATAGATTATGTTGCTCAAAGGAGTTTATTGAAATAATATCTGAATTCGCCCGTGACAATGACATTCCATAAGAGTTTATGACTCTATCCCGTGTGGAATAGGATTTCCCACCTTACCCCAGGGTATCTGCGTATCATTTCAACAAAAGGAAGATGAAAGAGTGACTTTAGGTCCCTAGACCAGCCTTCCCTCTTTTTTTTTTTCCTTAAAAACAAAAACACAGACCCAAGCAGGTAGAGGATAACTGATTAAACTGGGAAGGACCCAATCAACTGCCTTCTAAAGGAGGTAAATGTAAAGCCTTTGATTAACATTTCTGAGGGAAAGTGTGAGTTTTTCTGGTCAGCGTATTAGGGGTTTAGGGAGTTTGGCTTGGATCTGATTCAAGAAAGAGGAACAAGAATGTAAAAATCCATGTCATTATAGCCAGGAGCTTTGATTCCAGCTACATTTATTTATTCTCGGATGCGTCTGAAGAGCTCACGGTTGTCTGAATGTGTGGGGTTATCATTCACACCACTCACATCACCACCGGAGCTTACCCCCACATCCCTTTGGGAACTGTTTCGCCATCTCTTTCTGAATTATGGTTGTTTTTCTTTCCTTAAAATTAAACCACTCCATTACATTGCATTGCTTGAAGTCCAAAATTTTAAACAGTTCCCCAATTTTTTGTCCATTTTACCTTTACATTTTCCCCTCTCAGTACTTTGACCCCAAATTCTCCTCATCCCTGTCAGAGGACCTTCTTTGCTCCAACTGTCTCTTCAAATCTCATGTCTCACTTGAAATTTCATTTAAAATTTCTAGCCTCTCCCTGTATTCCTTACTCATTTCTCCCTTGGCTGCCATTTATTTAACTTTATAGTGACATTTTCTAACTCCATAAAGCCTTCTGAGGTAACAATTTTTATGAAACACACATGATTCTATTGTATTTTTTTTCCAAAAGAGAATGTAGCCAGAAAAGAACAATGGAGAATTGTTTTCTTCCAAATAGGACAAATTAAATAACAAAATCAGAGAGAACTTAGAGTGAGAAGGAATTTTTTAACAAATCATCTTGTCAAAGCCCCTCATTTTATAGTGAGTAAATTGAGTTCCAGTAAGGTGGGGTCATTTTCCTGAAGTGACATGGCTCATGCAGCCACGGATGGAGCTGGATTCTCTCTTTCTGATTCCAGTTTTCTTTCCATTCCACCATAATTCCCTTCTTAGATGTTTGCTTTCAGCCAGAAGTGATGCAATCATAGCAGTTGACTTGGAGCATTGATTTTCAGAATGGTGTCATTCATTCAATCAGTATTACTGAGGACCAACTGAGAGCACTAGTTAGGCACAAGGGATACCCGATGAATAGGTCCAAGTGCCTCCCCATGGAATTTACATTTAAGTGAAGGAAATCAGGGACAAATAAACATGAGACTATGTAATGCCTGGTAGTGACATCAGCTGTGAAGACAAGTAAAGCAGTTGAAGAGAATAGAAAGTGAACAAAGGAATGTGTGTAGGTGTGAGGTAGAATGGCCTGGGTGGCCTTCTCTGAGGAGGTGACATGCAAGCAGAAGTCTGAAAGAAGTAGACATGATCCATGAGATCATTCAGGAAAGAACATTCTAGGCAAAGTGATGAGAAAGTGCCAAGGCTCTGGAGTCCAAAACGCCAGTGAAAGCTGTATTACAGACACAAATGAGTTTCCTTCTGAGGATACCAGCATCATTTTCAGATTAAGTTGTGGCGCTTTTAGTACGTATCAGTTGACTGAACTGAAGAGCATTTGAATTCTAACAGACAGTATTTTTTAGGACTGAATTGCACCAGATTCACTAGTTGTCCATTTCACTTGGTCTTTCACTGTCTTTGATTGTAGGAAATTAGAAAATGGGGCATATCTTTTCCTGCTACAAAGACACATAACTAAACAGAACCATCCTCACATGCAGGTTTAGCTTTTAGTTGAGAGACAGATTATATAACTGCCAGGATCCACCACTTCTTTGGATTTGAGTACTGGTTTTCCACATTGCCCCCCAAAGAGAGTGCTACAGGAGGCTCATGTGGCCAGCAAACTGCCTCCTAGAAAGAGCGTCTTCACAGGGGCAGTTAGAGGAGCTTGGGGCATGAGCGGCTCCTGTTTTTGTAAACCTATGCCCTGGGATCCCCAATCTCCTAATAAGGAAAAGGCTCTCCCATTTTGACCTTTATGGCCTGTTCCAAAGTCATTGCTGAGCTATTATTTGAGTAGCTTGAGGTAGAATAATGTTCAGCTCAGCTTCCTGGAGCTGCATTTGAAATGCAATTAATTGACTGCTGTTAGTTGTCAATTAACATTTATTATCAATTAGTTCATCAAATTGATTAGTTGGCAGGACCTTAAAGTCTAAATGCACTCCTTTCCATTATAAATATGTCTATAAGAGTAAAAGCTACTCACTAATTGATGTCAAACTGGAATTGCTTATGTCGGACTTGACTCTTGTCCATATTGCATTTTAAAATCTATATCAAATGAACTTGGATAATACATGTAAGGTTCATACTTTCAAAATGTGCGTGTTGTAGTTATGTTTTGGGGGGCAATGAGTAAATATGCCAGGGGGAAACTCTTTTCTGATGTTAAAAGGGACTTGTTATTTAATATTCACATGTTCAGAATGACTTTACTTTAGAAATAAGCATTGTGTGTCTCAGTGTTGCTGGGATTTTTGTACATATTTAAACACTGTCTATATCAGTTACAGTGTTTTATGACTCAACTAATAGGATGTGAGCATTCAGTAACTATCTAGAAGAAAGTAAAACATAAATATGTATAATTTGCAACTCCTCCTATTTGAGACAGGCATATATATATATATCACCCCTCTCCCCCATAAAGTTTTCTAGAATGTACCAGCATTCTAGAATATTCTGCATTCTATTCATTATCTAAATACTAATTAACAGATTTTGAATTCCCCTTTCCGTCTCTTCCCTTAGTGAAATATATCAACCAAAACAAAACAAAAACAGATAGACCATCACTCACAAACACCATTTTTTTTATGAGAAAAGAAGACATACAAATGTTTAGCCTTCAGCATATGATATTTTGCTTTATCTTTTGCATACCTTGGGATGAAACATGGAATAAAACTGTAAATCTATCTCTATGTAACAAAACACAAGGTACCTACAAGAGAGTATTCATTTTTATTGCCTTTGTGCAAAACAGATAATTCCTGCCTCCTCCCATCCCAAATTGTGACCTAAATATGGCTGAAAGACACAACATGTGACCTGCTTAGCACTGCCTGCCATGGCCTCGAGCCACAGCAGGAACTCTATTAGAGGGAACGGCACAGATGCTACCAGATGGCCAACATATTGTCCAGAGATGACCCATGTATAATTGCAGAAAGTTCAATACGTTCAGGTTTTGAATTTAATTGCATTGACCACCTTACCTACTGCTGCTGCTGCTTTAATTTAAGGTGGAAACATAGTTTAAGTGAGAGCGAGGGAACCCCTTACAGAGTTGTCTTTCTGCCTTTTGCTAAGCACCAGATTACCTCAAGATGTGATTCCAGGTGTTCCCTGCTACCTGAACTATGGGCCATTTGTGACATATTTGCTTGGTCTTTGTTATTTGGATTGAGAGTTTTGCTTCTCAATCAACTTAGTGGCAGATAACATTGCCCAAGTGTACATGTGTGTATTTTCATGTATTTTCAAGATTTTTTTTGGTGGGGGGAGATGATGATGGGGTGAGATTGTACATGCATTGCCACGTTAGCCTTCACCATGTGGCTCATGCAAAAAGTTGGTTCAATTTCAGTTACTTTGCCTCACCTCCCACCCCAACCTCACTTCAGCTCTACCAGTGGGTGATCTAGCCCCCATGAATTTATATGTCTAGTAATATAATATTTTCTAGGGGGGTGGATATTAAATTTATTTTGAGGTACACACCAATATACTGTCACATAAAAATAAAAATCTAGACTTTAGTTACTATGGACCTTGAACCTTTTCTGTCCGAAGAAAAATGGCAATTATATGTCATATAAAGATAGAGAACTATTGTTTCAGTTTCCTCTTGCAGGCTGTTATTTCTTAAAATGTTTCTGCTAAGCAAATGTAATCACGATGGCATGCGTTATTAATTCAAAATAGCTTCTCAAATGGCTCAAGCCCTGGGATGGCAGCATGTGTGTGCGATGTCATTTGTCATAATTCTTTGCTCTTACATAGTGCCTTTTCTCCAAACCACTCACATACTACATTTGCTTTGTGTCTATATTCAAGACAAAAGATAAATCCTCATTGTGTTAGAACTTTCCAATCTACTGCATCTTTTCATATTTACACTGTAGACCATCTACTGATAGATCTGATTGGTTTCCCTGATATGTCCTAGAAAGAGAATTCATGAAATAGTCGAGGAAAATTATATTCCCCTGTCATAATCTGATTTGAGAATGAATTTTATGGTGGAAGCCATTTTATAATACATTCAATGATGTTTTTCTGACACTTGTCATTATTAATTATGACTTACAAAGCACTGTTTCTTGTTTAAAATCTGAATCCAAATCATTTATGCCAAAAGAAGTACACTGTGAGTGCTTCAAATAATTTTTATAAGAATATATCCTCATGAATATGGCTAAATGTAGAATATTATGTTAAAAACAGTGATTATAGAATTAAAAAAGATGTCCTAAGTTATTATTTATGATTTGGACTTGCTCATAAGTATTTCAGGATATCACAAGCCTGACTGGGTAGTGTCCCTTTAAAAGGAGAATTGCAGCTGCTGTCAAAATGGAATGCACCCCCAAAACTTGCTGTTTATTCATATCCCAGTTAAAGCTGAAACAAACAACTGAAACTAATCACGCTTGAAGTTGGGTATCGCCTTTGTGAGCTTTATGAGCCTATTTTTCTGAAATTAGAAATTGCCTGAGTGAAATGTTTCTAGCTAAACTGCTTTCTACTGAAGTCATGATTTTTACAGTCAGATAAATGCCCCTTAAGCTCCATTTATGTAAGCGTCAGTGACATCCAGTGGCTAACAGGCTGATCACAAGTGTGTCTCCCTGCAGTTTGAGGGGCCCATGGTAGGAAGATGGCTTTGGAATCCACTGCGCTTTCTCACAATGCTGGGCCTCCTCAAGAAGGTTGGTTTTATCACATGTGGTCCTATGATCAGGATGACTGAATATTCCACCGAACTTTGAAATAGCCATGATAGAAATGAGACTTGAAAATTGGAAATCAAAATGCACATACGGGCTACACGGGAAAAAAAAAAAAAAAAAACATAGCTTGGAAAACATAATTAGCCACCACACTAAACCCGAAGCTTGAAACTCTGCAGGTGTTATTTAGAAATGGTTATTGGGGAGCGTGTGCAGCTTTCTGTTACACAAAGAGGACTTGTAAATTATGCTGAGGCTAGTTCATTATGCAGAGTTGGTGGAAGTTACCATTAATGTTTCAAACACATAGGCGTCATGAAATAGTCCACCTTAATCTGAAAAAGGTATTACTTGCAATAATGTCAGCTACATAAATTTATTTGCAGACAGTCAATTCATATTGATCATAACTCGACCTTACGATGACCTTGTGGAAAGGTAGTCTGCGACGGGTATAGATATTGGGATCAATACCAGAGTGCAATCGACTACACCTAGTTACTGATAAATGAAGTAAAAAGGTACACTATTGTCAGAAACAAAGATAATAACAGCTCATTTAGTCAACTATTTGTAAAGGTTTAATATTGATACACGTAGATTTAATGACCTCCTCGGGCATTCTCAAATGGCAGAAAACAATCGGGTGCAGAGTCGCTGAGCACGTTAGGTAGAAGGAATCATTATTTTCCAACTCCAAATAATAAATTCCATGATATTTATGTCAACATTGCCGAGAACTAGGGCACTCTCTGAGCCGCACAGAGATAGCCCATGATTCCAACTGCATGGGGCTGTTTTCCTTCAGTTTTCTTCTCAACGTGCCAGGTCTTGTGAAACGAAGCACCCTATTATGTGGGAACAAAGCCTCCAGGACCACACATTGTACGTTAGTACTACCCTCTCTTGCACATTTGCAGCAGAATTAGCTTGCCTATCCACAGGTATAACCAACTGTAATCATGAGGAAGAGAGCATTTGGTCTCAGCACATCTGCTTCACGTTGATGCATTCCCCTCTGCTATGGAAAGTTAAAAGAAAGGATGTTAACAAAAATTTCCCCCAATCGTTCCTTTCTCTTTGCTGGGAATTCCACAGAGCGAGCACTTGGCAAGTTGTGCAAAACCTAAGTAAATAGAGTCCATTGGCAAAATGGTAACAGGTTGTGCAGCTTAATTGGAGGAGAGAAGTTCAGGAGCCAGCCCGGTGTCTGTTGCACCCAGTTGGTAAATTGTGCCTGTGGTGAGAACAGAGTGATTTTGCAGTAAGCTCATTTTGGGTAACTAGTCAGCCTGCTACTGTGAGCCAAGAAATATGAGGATTTGGTTTCAGTGTGGGTTTTTTTTTTTTTCAGCGTAAAATATCTTTCTATATCTTGAGCTTTGTTTATCTTTTTGCCAGTATAATTTTAAGAAATCAACGCCAGCAGTCTGATATTGTCTTCCTAAGGGAGGGAAATGCTAAGAGACATTTGTGGCTATTAAAACCTGCAAACAGAAGGAAAAGGCTCTGTTAGCATAGACTCCACTTGAATGTTTTCCCTGAATGCTTAAGTTTCTAAGCTGATCCGTGCAGTTAATCTCCTGGTCACATTTCTCAAGCCACCCGCTTTTTTCACACGGTCTTCCTGTTTTTCGTGCTGTGGTATCACTTGCTCTCTCCATTTGCCTCTTAGACGCTCATGAAACTATTTATTAATAAACCTGTGTTTTCAATACTGCGCTACATCAATAAACCTCCGAGTGGTTCCGTTAGTCAGCATTCTGGGAAATCCTATGCTATATTGAAGAACTGTAAATCTCCATTATTGCTTCCCATAGCACAAATAAAGAATACCCTCTTACCTCCATGACATTCTCCGCTGATTTTTAAGGGCGAAGGCATATGCTCACATAGTCACTCCGAGGTGCTGAACTTTGTGTTTCTCAGGAAGGAGGGCATCATAGCCACCGGAAAACACCCTGAAACACCTATAATCAAAAGACAGGCTAATGTAAGGTATTAACAACCCAATTACTTCAGTTCTCTTTAGTCTTCCCTTTTCCTGAAACCTTTAAGTAATCTGGTAGGACAGGCGAATTCTGGACTTCAGAATCTTCTGTTCAGCAGCTGTGTTATTTGATTTGCAGTGTGTTATTAACGGACACAAAGAAAATATCAGTAATTAGAAAGATAAGAATAGACTTTTATATACCTTTTTGGTATCAGACAGAAGGAGTAGAACAATCTTTGTTTTTACCAACTGAAAAACTTCTGGTATTTACTACCTAAGACAAGGGTGATAATTATATTTCTGCATGACCGTAAGAAAGAGTTTGGCCACTGAAAGGTGTGGCTTCTTTCTATTTTTATGATTTCTCCAGGAGAAAGCACAGCGGCAGTTAGAAGAAGGGAGAGCTTGTACAGTGAGGGATGGCAGCCTGGAAGAGCCGTCCAAAACTGGCTGTGACAATGAGGCTGGATTTCCGCTAAGGGTCCCTCTGAGAGGTACAAGTGCTATATATTTGATAAGAGAAAACCAATTTTTAATATCACTAACGATGCTTTGAGTTAAGCAGATTTAGTCATATTCCCGAAATCCTTGGTCCCTCTGGGACTCTGGTCTCTTTGTATTTGGCATCTTCAGTGTACTTAGCAACAGGTTCCCTCCTTTGGGGATGCCATGGACACCTCAACTATGAGTTTAAAGTTGTCCTGGCTTCTCCGGACCTGCTCCTTTGGCTCTAGACTCTGACAATATACTAAGGCGCTAGGGTCACAGGCCTATATTCCCTTCCGGATCAGTTTTGCTGCTGACTTTCTACTTTGTATTCTAATTTCATTTTTTTTCATTAGCGTATCCACTGAGATCAGGGAGCTCTTAGCTATTGCCAGGGTTCTGGAAGTTTCCTAGCACCCATCTGCTCTCTGCTGACTCCACCTGGGCTAAGCCACCCTAGTTCCTCACTGGCCTGCTAATTGGCTGATCTTGCACTGTCCTTGGCCAAAATTTTGTCTTCAAGATTCCATTTCAGTTCTGTGCGCTCCTTTGACTCTTCTCAGAATGTTTTCTGGTCCCTAGGATTCTAGGGCCTACCCAAGTGGCGTTCCATAGTGGCTGTCTATTGGGCTGCCTCCCTTGCTCCAGACAGTGTCTCACAACCCACCTCTTCATTAATATTCTAATATTTTATTTAGTCAGAGTGATTCTATATGTTGGGTTGCTTAATGATAAATTCATGGTGGATAAATGGATTATTCTATCGGGTCTAAGTGACATTAACATTTTAACAGGGATGATGAGAAGCCTCAAAGATTTTCTCAGCACCGAGGGGATGGAGAGAGGACATTGGTGTCTTTTAGTAGCAGTCCTTGAATGACACCCTAGTCCAGACATGTGTAAGGTCAGCCATCTGTAGCATCAGGTCCAAATAGGTCTACACATGCCCTCATCATTGTTTTCAGAACAGCAGTGACAACAAAAGGCAGCTGAGTGCATTTTAACTGAAGGCCACAGACAGGCATTCCAGACACGTGCCATTTGATTTAGACCCCGAACCTCACCAGATTCCCACTAATACCTATGTTCAACAATCTCAGCTTGCTAGAAGTATGTCCTGAATTGTACCTTCTGGTAATTCAATATCATTATAAGTAAATGGAGTTCCTTTGCTGGGAGCCCTTCACTCTGACAGGGACAAATCATCTTTGGTGAGAGACAGAAGATATTGAAGAGAGATAGACTCTCAATTATGCTGCTCACCCTAGCCATGCCAAGCAAGTGGGAACACCCAGCAGACATGATCATTTTTCTAGGACTCAAAACTTTAGTCTTTTGGTAACCCTGAATTCTGGGGCTGGAATCACAAACATTTTAAGACACAAAGAATTTTTTTTAAGACAGATTTTCCATTTATCATTAAATGAAGCTGTCTTCCAAAGAAGAAAACCTTAGGCGGATTTTCTGTTAGGTTCTACCTGCTGAAAAAAAATACCTTAGATTCGTTTAAAAGGATTGCAAGACCAATAAAATTTTACCATATTAATTAATTTTGAATTACAGCCAAACTCTTATAGAGTGCATATGATATTCATGGTAAGGACAAATTAATTCTTTATGATCAGCGCTATTGTAATCAATACTAAATGAATTCATAATGATAAGATACGTAAAATAAAGAGTTACCACAAAAACAATAAAAAGACCATCATCATCCAAGCTATAGCACACTAATAAAGTATTAGCTCAATAAGCTGGTGCTATCCATGACAATCAATGGCAGATACTTAATTTATTTCTGCTTGCCCACGTGTTACTTTTCCTGTAAGGGCTGTGTAAAAGCATAGTCCTTTGATTCTACTGTAAATTGCACTGCGTGGAAGAAATCCAGTACTCTTATTATTAAATAATTTTGCTGTAGCATTTACTTTACATGTCACCTCTCTGGCAAAGAACTCAAGGCATATTATACAGCAATTTACATTCCAAATGAATTCCTTTTGCCTCTATTTCCTCCCCATGAGAGTCATCTAATCTTTTTTCTTAACCTTTTTTCTCTTTTCTTCATTTTTTTTTCTCTCCTTCTTTCATAGATGGAGGTATTTGCAGTGTGAATTTGGCAAAACTTGAAGGTGGCTATACTGGTCTCTACACTTTTATTTTTTTATTTTATCACTGTGAAAAGACATTGTAAGGGTGGAAAATTGTGGCTATATCATATTTCTTCTTTACCATCCATCAAAGAATCAGTCAATCATAAAATTAAGAAATAATAAAGATCATCTGTACTTTCTCCCTTCCTCCCTCTCTACTTCCTCTTTCCCTCCCCCTTTGCCTTCCTTCCATGTATCATAGGAACTATTTTGAGTATCTTCCATATGTCAGGTATAAGCTGAGTCCTGGAAACAGAAACAGAAAAAAAAAAACCCCACATAATCTTTATTTTCTATCTTTGACAGAGTCATGGAAAGAGTACTGGGTTGTTATTAGATTATGGCCAAATCTTAGCTCTTTCATTTTATTTCTGTTTGATCTTAGACACTGTGATAGAGACAAATTCAATATCAGATTTTTCTTTCTTGGGAACATGGAAAACTATAAGTTCCAGCAACCTTGTGTTTAAATAGGATTGTGTGACTAGTTCTGGCCAATGAATTACATACAGAGATTATGTGTGTCACTTCTGGGTTAAGTCAATGAAACACTCCTATGTAACTCTCCAATTCTTTCTTTCCCAACTTACAGAGAGCCGTGGTGGCAGAGCCACTAAATGGAAATCATGTGTTTCGCTAAACCATGATAAAAAGGACAGCTGCCATGAAGAGGTACCTAGCCTGTGTGACTTTGTATAATGAAGAAACAAACATGGTTTGTTTCTTTTGGGATTAGTTGTTACGGTAGCATAATCCTAACCTATTCTAACTAAAATAGGTATATAACCTCCCTGAACATCTGTTTCTTCACCACAAAACAGGGACAGTATATTTTTTTACCTACATAATAAAGTTACTGAGAAAATCAAATAAGATAGCCAACATACAACACAAAAACTATTTAAGTCCAAATTATGCAATGGTTGGCTTAGTTTACTCTGGATCCCAGAATTAAAACTCTTAACAATTTTCTAAGATTCATTTGGCCCTGGTCTCTGTCTATCACAATACCAGGAGATGTTTTTAACTAAAGATTTTTTAAAAAGCAAAGTGATATGTGGAAGATAATTAAAATGCAATCTCTGTAAAGGAAGTTGTAAGTAAATCACCACCTCCATGGGCTCTGATATTTGCCTCCCATTACTCTGAATGGATGTTATGTTACTCCCATTAGGCTGAATGGTTCTGTTCCATGCTTCTCTGGTCTGGAGCTTTATGAGTGAGTTCTACATTCTCTGTCCTACAGTCTGTACCAAGATATCTGATCTATACTTAAAAGTTTTTGTTGCTAAGCTTGGAGTTCATTAGTGCACTTAGGAAACTATAGACTTTAATCCCAAGATTTTATAGATCTATTTTAATGGGACGTTTTGCTTCCGTCCAATAGTCTCCGTAAATTTAAGTTCTGGTTATGTTGTCTGCCCATCTACCTTGAGAGCTTGGTCATGTTTTCTCTGTTGGCTTTCTCTTCTGTATGAGAACCAAAATTCCAATCAGATACAGAATGGGACTTTAAAATTCCCTTGATGGAAGCATTTCTTTTGTTTGTGTTTAAAACTTAAAACTGAACCACAGCCCCACCTCCTACCCTACAACACCATTTGAAAATGGCATCTTGAATTGTTACTGTTGAAAACAGTTTAGTTAGGGGTCCTATATAAATGCAAATTTAAATAAGTATTACTACATTAAATCGGTATTAGTGTGGAATTAACCTAGGACATGTGAATGCATCCAGTCATACAATCATTCATTCATTTAATATTTATTGAATACCTACTATAGGCCAGGCATTATTCTAGGCACTGGAGATGCAATGATGAAGACATCTGTATCTCTGATGTCATTAAGCTTGCATTCAAGCAGTAGGAAACAGGTGGTAAACTTTAAACACAGGGTACCTTCAGGTGATAAAAAGAACAATGAATGGCAGAAAGTCACTGAACATGAAGTGGGTGGATATTTTGGAAGGGGTAGTGTAGAAAACACCTCTTCTGTTTGTAAGAAATGTTATTTGGCCTGAATGTAAATGGTAAGAGCAGAATTATTTCATCTATTGGTTAATGTAGGCATTATGTCTATGTCTAGGAGTTAAGAGTTTATGAAAGTATTTCAAACGTGGAAAAACATTATTGTCAATAATTTATGAAAAGAATACTGCAAAGAGGCACCTGGATGGCTCAATCCGTAGAACATGCAACTCTTGGCCTGAGGGTCATGAGTTCAAGTCCCATGCTGGGTGTAGAGTCTACTTAAAAAGAAAAAAAAAAAAAAAGGAGTGGCTGGGCGGCTCAGTTGGTTAAGCATCTGACTGGCTCTGGTCATGATCTCACAGTTCATGGGTTTGAGCCCAGCATCAGACTCTGTGCTGACAGCTCAAAGCCTGCAGCCTGTTTCAGGTTCTGTGTCTCTCGATCTCTCTACTCCTCTCCAACTCGTGCTCTGTCTCTCTCTGTCTCTCAAGGACAAATAAATGTTTAAAAAATTTAAAAAAGAATAAGAAAGAAATGAATACTGCAGAATTTAAATCAACAATATTTATTTGAATATATACGAAGTGTCAATTGTTACTAATCAACTGAAACTCAACTGTTCTCATTTTATATAAATTCTATTTAATATGAGTGCATTTTAATATATTTGGCCTGATGCGTTTAGAACCCACAAAAATAGGGGCGCCTAAGTGGCTCAGTCGGTTGAGCGGCCGACTTTGGCTCAGGTCCTGATCTCATGGTTGGTGGGTTCAAGCCCCGTGTCGGGCTCTGTGCTGACAGCTAGCTCAAAGCCTGGAGCCTGTTTTGGATTCTGTGTCTCCCTCTCTCTCTGACCCTCCCCTGATCACACTATCTCTATCTCTCAGAAATTAAAAAAAAAAAAAAATTAGAACCCACAAAAATATACTTGGATGAGAAAGAGCTAGTTGTATGAGGATCTTAGGGAAGAATATTATAGGGAAAATGTCAGGCATTTGATGTGATTGAGGAAAAGAAAGAAAGATGTAGTTAGAGAATAGTGAATGGAGAAGGCTGGTAGGAAACAAGGCTGGAATCAGACAGGGTCTAGATTTTGAAACATTTTAGCAGGGTGAGGAAAATGGAGAACAATGCTTCTTAACACACCTCTTCTTCTGCATCAGGCATGTACGTGTGAACATGAGTGTGTGAGTCCTCCTTTCTTTTTGTCAAATGCATTTACTTCTGAGAAGTTGGTTAAAGTATTAGATGTTTTCCTATATACTCTGGCTCTTCTTTTGCATAGGTTATTGCCTTGATGTTTCCATTGATATTCTTAAATCCAAATACTTTATAGCATTTCCATGTATTTGCCATTCATGGACCCAACAAGAGCCTTCTGTAGACTAACTGGTTTCATGATGGTAGCCTCTTGACTTTCAGACTGACATCCAATTATATGTGAGTTGTTTTGTATCATCTCACTTCAACATGGCTGGTTCCCAGACTTAAGGGAGAATTTCAGTCTTAGGGAATGCATAAGAATTTGGACAGCCATTGAATGCTAGAGCCAGCCATCTCTTCTTGCCTTATCATGGGACCAACGTTTTGTTCCAGAGCTTCAGCTCAGTGCGGTTGCTCCAAGAACTGTGTTATTCACACTTGTTTTATGATGCTGTCCCGTTACCCCGGAATAAGAAAAATATCTTAAAATAATTGCTTTATCAGGTATGGCTCAAACTTTCTTTTATGCCTCTTGGGGAAGGAGGTGGGGACAGTTTAATGCTTTGCCTGCAAAGCCACAGAACGTCTTTGCTGCTTTCTTTTTCCCTTCAATTGTCATTGAAAATAACTAGTCATAATGCCTTTGTAAGCCCCGCCTGGCCTCAGCTATGTGTAAATCATGCTCCCAGACAGGGCCCCTTGGTTTAGAGGTCCCATTGTGGGAGTGATTTAGGTAGAGGCGGGATCATGAATAAAGAACACTCACCCTCTTCTTCAGAGGCAGGGGCGAGAGAGCCCGGGAGAGCCCTTCCCAAACATCTCTTTTCAGCACCAGTATTTGGCTAAGAGCTTTAATTTCATTAGACAAATGGGGGCTGGGTTTTTCCATGCATCTCAGCCTCCTTTTAATGTGTAAATTACATAGGATTTGCCACTCATTACAATGGTGATATGATTATTGGCCTCAAACAGACCACACTGCACAGGCCCCCAGTGATAGGCCAGCTAAGAAGTGGCATGTGTGGGAAAAATTGGATAGCACATGTTTTCTGATCACAGCCTTCAAAAGAATTGCATTCAAACCAAGTGAGGCTCCCACTTGGTTTCCTCAGAGAGCCTCTCGGGCAAAATTGATTCCTGGGTGGATGTGACATCATGGTAGGTCATGATGTAGTGATGGGGTGAGAGCTGTCCAGGGTCCAGATGCAGTGGCCGGGGAGAAAGCTTTTTGGATTTGGGGGCGGAAGGCATCATTTGGCTGTTTGGATGAAGACACATCACCCAACTCTTGTGAAGTTCAGTTTCTCCATTCACAAAATGAGGATGATAATGTTTGCCTAATACCTGCAGGCTATTAGGAACATGATTTTTGAAGCACTGCTCTATATGACTATTCTGGGGAATACCACTCATGTTTTCTCATGTCTTCCTTTACAATAATTCCTCAAGATATCTCTAGCCAAGCACAGTAAGGAAAGTTCAAGAAGCCAGCACAGCATTTCTCCCCAAATGTTCCATGAACATAAAGTTCTGTGGAAAATTTACAGCTTAAAAACTGCTTTATAGTATGTCCACTCCTTCTCAACTTGTTTGTAGGAAACCACAGTGTTCTGTAGTGTACTAAAGGCTCTGAGAAACTCATTCAAACATTTTTAAACATTTTAACTATAATTTTTTGTGAGACCATCTTTCTTCCTCTCCCACCTCCAACAAATATATATGCCCAACTTCTCAGAGCCTAAGTCTTCTAAAGGGGCAATGGTACAAGTTTGGTTATTGATTTGGGAATGGAGAGGCAGTAGAAAGTCCCTGTGAGGACTATATTCTTTGCTGGGAAGGGACCAGCAAGAAAAAGACACTTTCTAGAGCAAATGCCCTGTGGGTTTATAATTGTGATGGTTGGATCATTCTGGTAGAACTATGCCACCATTTGGGCATAGCGTGAAAACAATTTATTGTCACCTTCAAAGGAAAATATGTTCTTCAGGGATGGAATATGTAATGTTGTTTCTACTCTCTCTCTCATTGACTCATTAATTCATTCACTTTGTATATTTTTTATGAACCCTAAATATATGCTCCTTCTGTGGCCTATGTTGTGCCAGAAATTTAGACCTTTAGATATACAAGATATTTGTTGTGTTGATAGATCTATACTGATCCATACTTAAGCATCACTATTCCATTAACGGCTTCCAACACCACCATCTTACTCATTTTCACCAGCACAAATTGGTTATAATAATAATATTTTACATTTGTTTAATATTTTGTGTTACAACTTGCATGCATTTCTCAGACATTTTCAGAGTCTTCTCCTTAGAACACTAGATCAGCAAGAAGACTGTAAATATTTCTGAAAGAACAAACTATACATAAGTATATTTGTTAAAGTGGTAGGGAGGTAGTTTCATTGAAAATTCTGGGCTAATAAGCAATTGAAAATGGTTTCTTTAATACAGGATACCTCAGAGCTTTGAATTTTTTTTTAATGTTTACTTATCTTTGAGAGAGAGAGAGAGAGAGAGTGCACACGCAAACAAAGGGAGGTTGCAGGGTGAGAGGGAGACACAGAATTGAAAGCAGGCTCAGAGCCTGACACGGGGCTCATACTCATGTACCCTGGACAATGACCTGAGCTGAAGCCGACCACTTAACTGACTTAGCCACCCAGGTGCCCCAAGGACATCTCAGAGCTTTGGATGTGCACCATGATTCTTTAAGAGTATGATAATGGTAGGGTAAGTGGTGATAACATGCAACATCTTCCCGGCGACATATGTAGCCAGAAAGCTCTTTGTTCATGAGCATTTTTTTTTTTTATAGCAATGGCTACCTCTGAGGGTTTCTATAAGAAATGAAGGAGATGTATGTTGGTGATACTGCCTAGCACTGACCAGTACACACACAGAATTTCAGTAGATGACATCCTCTAACAGCTGTGGGAATCAGGGAGGCCTTAGCCTAACCACCAATTCCCCTGCAGGTGTGACTCATTTTCTAATCTAGCTGTGATGGGTTGATTCCTGGGTCTTGGGTCTCTTACTCATTTCCCTCTGGGACTAGAGGCTAACTTGTCTCCCACCCAGTTGGCTGGGTCCTGTCGCCTTCCCCTTTCACTAGATCTGGCCAGCCAGTGGACAGGGACTGGATTATTTTTAGTATTTTGTCCAACCACTTCTTTGAATAACAACTCAGGCACTGCTAGATTCTGAGAATAACTTTCCCTCAGAAAATGTGCTATACTATTTCACTGTTTGATCAGAAATTTTATTTTATTCTTATTTTTTAAATATTTATTTTTGAGAGAGAGAGGCATAGCGTGAGTGGGGGAAGGACAGAGAGAGATGGAGACAGAATCTAAATCAGGCTCCAGGCTCTGAGCTGTCAGCACGGACATGGGGCTCGAACTCAAGAGCAGAGCCATGAGATCATGATCTGAGTCGAAATCCAACTCTCAACCAACTAAGCCACCCAGGCGCCCCTGATCAGAAATTTTAGATATTCATGCTGGTTTGGACTGGCCTTGACTGAGCATAGAATGCCCCAGCCCCTATTTCATCTGTTTTGGCTCACTCTACCTTATTTACTGAGCACTCCCAGTTTGGCACAAGGTCAGGGCTTGGTAGATTTTGGTTATTTTAGAAATGTTCTAGAACTATGTGTTATATGTAAGTAAGTTTGTACCTGCTTCATACAAGTGTCAAATAGCAGGACATGGTTTGAAATCTGACCTCTAGACTACCAAGATGATTCTCTTTCTATTATACTAGTGTAGTTGATTCTCCATTATTTTATTTATTTATTTGTTTATTGGGAAAGAAAGCTGTCTCATGTGTGGAAGAATGTTGCCAAAATTTTGTTTGATCATTTTATACATACTAATTGCATAACTAAGTTAGGCCATCTTCACCAACTTTCTGTATTAGGGAGAATAAATCCTATAATACTGATTCTTTTGAGTGACTTACATTTGAAATTATGGTTCCTTCAATAAGACCTGCAGTCATTGTAGCATAGGCTCTGATTTATTGACTTACTCCCAGAAGGACTAGCTTTTGAGAAAAAGGTTTCCTACAGAAACTTTTTAGTTTGAGGATAGAGCCATGTATATGACACCTGAACTAAGAATAGATGCTGGTGATTGGATTATCCACAGAGTGGTGTTTCTTATAGATCTAACTCATGGTCAAGGCCCTGATTATGCTCTTCCACAGATATCTGGGCCAGCTGTGGTTTCTGTCTGGGTGGAGGTGGCATCTCTCACCAGCAAATGTCAAGGACAAATCATAAATATTGACTTGTGATGTTAGCTAAAGAACAAAGACATCAGAGGAACAAACCTGAGGTTGGGCACACAGCAACAAAAGCACTAGAGGTTGCTAGACAGTCAATATATGGCACATCAGGAAAAATGACCTGCTTAAACAGCAAGCAGGTCTTGAACAGCTCCAGTTCCAGAATATGAAGAAACTGGGTATGTGGATAAAAGGATTAAGGGATTGGGGTTTGGGTAGTTCTTTATAAAATCTGGCCAGCAGATCTTTAAATTTCATGTCTGTATCCAAATATTAAACAATGAATTAGGTTTATTTCATGCAGAAAAATGATGATGCACATAACTGGAAAGACAGAAAAAGGAGCCCCACTCCCCTCAAAAACATGAACTCTTGATAATTTATTCATATTCTCTTAAAGTGTTTGTGATGAAGGATGTATATTTGAGAGACAGGTGGCTGTGGTTAAAAGCCATGGAACAAAATACCGCTAAATGACCTGCCCAGAGAATAAGCCAATGACCGTGGACTTAACTTCCACAGAACCATGTTAAGAGCAACAATAACAGTGCAGTTTTTCTTGAGGTCTGAACATTGCAATGATTGTCATTTGCCAAGCAAAGTCTTCATTCTTTGCCCGAAACTACTGATGCCATTGTATGAATTCTTCATCAAAAGCTTTGAGGGAAGTTATATCATGCAAAATATTTTCATTTCATTGTCTTTCCTGAGATCAATGAGTTTAACTTTCAATCTTACTACATTCTGAACTGCTGCAGATGGTGTAGGTGGCAAATATTACACATTTGGTAAGAAAACATCATGGATATAAATACTCTTGTCTTTTTCCCTCAGATCAGCGGAGAGCTTTAAGAACAGGATAAATACCCATCTGCCTGGAAAATCGCCTGCAGGCAGGGTGATGGACTAGATGTCTTACTTAGATTCCTTCCAACCTTCTGATTCAGAGCTCTCCACTGCTGCCAACAGAGTTAGTTCTGGTGGGATACATTCAGGACTGCAGACCCTCCTGCCTGTGAATAATGTCTGAGATTTTTCGTTGAGAGTCATTAGAAGAAGTTTTCTTTTCTAATTCTGTGGAAATATGTGGCTTCTGAAATGTTATCTGCTCTGCAGCCTTTACCTGAATGTGTGGGGCTCTAATAAATGATGGATGGGTAAATGTGAATGGTCTTTGGGGAGGTGGTCAGCCTTTCAGGGGACTCAGCATCTTTGTGATTTATGTCTTTGAGAGTGTGGCATGATCCCCAAATGCATCACTAAGCTCACCTGCCAGGTGACGGCAATTGGGATCATTACGGCCAACAGTGTGATACTATTGATGGTACTTCCACCCACGCAGGTGCAAGGTGGTGTTCTAGACGAAGCAGAAATCTCAGTCACTGCTAAAATGTTTTCCTAATATTAGGTGATGACCGTATACTTTTATGCTTGTATATACCTGTACGCATTAATTTTTGTTTTTATTTAACATTTAAAGCAAGCCATACTTTTTTTAGGAAATATTTAAGAAAGCAGAAGTTTAAGACTAAAACAAAAATAATCCCTAATTCCCCAACCCAGAAGAAACGATCACTGCTAATAGGAAGGCACAGACATTCGACATTTGTGAGTGAACATACTGAGCCCTTGAAAAATTGACATATGAACTTACCCTACCAGAGCATAGAAATTTGCCCCTGAAAACAGTAAAATTGTAGAGGGAAATTTAATCATCCATTTCAGAGCACTAGTGATTCTTAAATTTTTCATCCGATGAGTAATTTTTGCATTCTTCGGATACAAGCTGAAAAAGTTTGACGGGTTACTTTGTATTGCTTCCAGGGCAGGGATGGGGAGGGAGGGAGCAGGAACCCGTCTCCAGGCCCCAGCTTCCACAAGAACCATCATACTAGTATTGCTCTAGACTTACATTCTTCCATTCCCATTATCAGTGCTAGCAGCTAGTTTCTATCGGAACCCATCACCATTTTTAAGCTTTTCAAAAATTTGTTAAAAGTGATGTTTTCCTTTGGATAATTTAAATCACTTTGCAGAACGTTCCTTGATTTGTAACAATGCAATCGTTTTGAGACGTGGCTGCTAGTTAGCTGCCTATTTTGTACCCTATGTAAATCGATCTCTCCACACTGGTGCTGTACACTTGGTATTTCAAATGCACACAACAGCAATGCAACTCATTTATATGTTTCATGGCCTTTGAGTTGCTCATGATTAGAAATATTGCATATGCATATGTTAGGATTTTACTATTTTTCTCTACGGACTTTCTCTCTAACTCTGTATGAGAGGTATGTATGTGTGCGTGTGGTGTATATATAGTCCTGCATGTTAGAATTTTTCACTTAACTCTCGGTGAAACATTTGCCCAGTTTGTTACTAGTATTGGTCATTTTATTGATTGATTTGTTTATTGCACCATGGTAGTCTTACTGCCAAAAATAAACACATTTTAAGAGTAGGGAACTAACTTTACTGTGTTGCTCATTGCCATATCCCCAACATCTAGCATAAGTCCTAGAACATAAAATGGTGCTCAATAAACATTAGCTTTGAATAAATCTGTGACTGAAATATTCACTGCGTATACAATTTTTAATGATTGCATAGCATTTCCTGATAAAGGCATAACCAAAGTTTTGATAACTATCCTTTTGTTGTTGGTAAGAAAGGCTGTATAATATTTTTATTATCATAACCAATGATCTGAGCAACAAAAATCTTAGTTTTGAATTTTTCCTTAAGGGTAGATTTTAGAAGTGGAATGGCTAGGTCAAAGCATAATAATTATGCAAAGTTCTTAGAGTTTAATATATTATGCTTATTTCCCCCCTCAGAACAGTAGTATAAATTTTACATTTACAAGGAAAGCACAAAAATGTACATTTTACCTCATTCTTGCTTCGTGGAGTGACTTTTAAACTTTCTCAACTCCAGAATTCAAGGGAATTCCATTTCTCTAATGGACATTATAGTAGTCAAGATATTTCTAGTTAGTGTAAGAAAAATTCCCAAATCTTACCACAATAAAAGTTTTGTCTTCCCCCTTGTTCATGGTACAGTCTGATGTAGCTTGAGTGACTCTTCTGGGCAGCTATTCTCTAAATAGGAGGACTTGCTTCCAAGTGGGCACTTCACTTCCATACACGTGTGTGTGTGTGTGTGTGTGTGTGTGTGTGTGTGTGTGTGTGTCTGTGTGAGAGAGAGAGAGAGAGAGAGAGAGAGAGAGAGAGACAGAGACAGAGAGAGAGGAGAGAGAGAGAGAGAAAGAGAGAAACAGAGACAGAGAAATCGACAAACCGACTGGTCTGTTTTATGGCCCAGCTAGAGGTCAAGTATATACTTCTGCTCACATTCCATTGGCCAGACAGAACTCAGTCACATGGTCCCATTTAGATGCAAAAGCAGGTGGAGAAATCCAGTTTTCTACTACCTGGTCAACAAATATATTGTGTCTTGAAACGGCTTCTAAAAATGGCTTTTTTCACCTTTTAGATAGCTGAAGAGGGGAGGGTGTTCGTTACTAGATCTGATGCCCTCCATTCTGCTCAGATGATCTACACACTCGATTCCATATGACAGTGGCCAGGACCTCGGACACTAGTATTCACAGAGCAAAGACAAAGAGAACAAGCATGAGTCTTGTCAGGGATGTGGTTGCTTGCACTGCAATTGAGGAGCAATGCTATTCAATTTACCTACCTTTAAAGTTCGCTTTTGGTGTCCTGGAACAATTCCAACTTGGATAATTGCATTCTGCTGATCTAAAATTCCCCTGTAGTTTCCTTCGGATGAGCTAGCCTTCATTTCCCCCTCCACACATTGTAGGGTAGTGTTACTGGCATCCAGTGATCGCTCCATTCCACAAAGAGACTGGTTTCATTTCACCACTAGGAAAGTGATCCCTGGGTGAATAGACAGAGGCTGCAGGTTTCTTTGGTTCCTTAACTGTGGAAAACATACATTTAATGGAGTAGTTAATTAGTGACTTGAAATGCTAAGTGGTGGAAGAAATTAGTAATCTGTTAGGCTATAAATTTAACTCTAAAAATTAAAAAAAAAAAAGAATGATCTTCCCAAGATACATAGTATCTTTTGATCCAACAAACAGTGCAGTATATTTTCTGTTTGTTACATATTAGAGATTATGATATCTTGAAGAAAGCTATGGCGTGTACACTAGAGTATTCCCATAGCAATGTGTTTACCTCTGTCTTAAATAATAAACTTTTTGCTCTCATGGTTTTCAATGAATAGAATTAACATTTAGAGAAATACTCCTTTTTTCCTCCCAGGAATATTCATTTTACTGAGTAGTATACACCATTCCCAATTAAATGCTTATGTGTGCTAAAATAGTAAGGGATGATATTAATTTTCATCCAGAAATCAGATATTATTTTTTTTTATTTTTTTTTACAAATAGTTTATTGTCAAATTAGTTTCCACATAACACCCAGTGCTCATCCCCACAAGTGCCCTCCTCCATGCCCACCCCTCCTCCCCCCCACATCCAGCAGTCCTCAGTTTTTGTCAGCATTCAAGAGTCTCTCATGGTTTGCCTCTCTCCCTTTCCCCCACCATTTCCGCCCTTCTTCTCCCCCTTGGTCCTCTGTTAAGCTCCTCCTAATCCTCCTATACGTGCACACATATGATATTTGTCCTTCTCTGCCTGACTTATTTCGCTCAGCATAACACCCTCAAGGTCCATCCATGTTGCTACACATGGCCAGATTTCATTGTTTCTCATTGCCATGTAGTATTCCATGGTATAGATAAACCACATCTTCTTGATCCATTCATCTGTTGATGGACACTTAGGCTCTTTCCAGGTTTTAGCTATTGTGGAGAGTGCTGCTATGAACATTGGGGTACATGTGCTCCTATGCATCAGCAAGAAATCAGATATTATTGGTGGTGGGCGATTCCTTTAACAATTGAAGGTCAATTTGCAATTAAAAGGTCTTTTAGCAAAGTATCAGAGTAAGTACTACTTATTGGGGTGAAGAAAACAAAATAAAAAAAATAAGGCTGTTGAGCAATTATTAAGGTTGAGCTTGAAACTTCTAGAGATCTTTTATTTTTGTCTAAAAATATTAAAAAGGAATCCAACCTTATTTCTGATTTACGAATTTCAAAGCTCCCATAACCAAAGGAGAGAGATTTTCTAGCAGTAGGGGGTTATCCTATTAAAATTCATCATGATTCTCTTTACTGAAAGAAGTAAACAAGAATCAATTTTCTTTCGTAAAGAAGTTGGCTGAGAAGCAACTTGATCTAGGACAGAGTTGATGGATTCATATGAAAGTTTACAGATACTTCAGAATCACAATCTACAATTTACAGGGAATTCTTTACCCCTTCTTTTGCTTGGGCAGGAGGGAGTGGGGGAGAGGAAATCTGTATTAGGAAGAAAAAGAGAGGCCCCCTAGCACACACAAAAGGATTTTATAGCTTTTAATTCTGCTAAGCCACCACTACATGGAAGATGCACAGCACTGTAATTATCTGGCCAGATAGATGTAATTGTATCTATCAAACTAAATAGAACACTGTCAGATGACAGCCAAGATTGGATTGTCTTCAAGGGTCAGACAGAAACCTAGAGTGACCTCATTCCTCTCTTCTCACCATGGCTGTTTTCTCAGTCTTTGATGGGGACCCATTTTGCTAACCATGTAAAAACATATACAGTAACACTGTCTTTTTGCCGTATGCCAACAGCCTCCCAAGAGACCACACTCGATTTACTTGGGCCCGGGGGATTAAGCCTGCCCAGGCCTCCCTTGTATTTGAAATGTATGATATTGATATCAGTGCTTAGGGAGAATCAGGCCTCTGCAATGAACAGATCATGCCTGGCTCCATAAAGTCTACGTCGCATGGAGAGATGTATAGGCTGGGTGGAGAGGGGCCAAGTCAGGCTTTTGCTCTGGAAAGCAAGTATTAGGTCATGAATTAAAGAGTTTGTTTCCTGGCCTGGTCCTTAATATTCAGAACATTTCCACGGGCTGTATAAATAGATTTCAACTTCTGAGTAGTTTTACGTTTGGTGTGGCAGCAAATCATTGTCGTCTCATAGGTGCTAGCTGGGTATCGGCATTAATGTTTCTCTGCCATGCTGTCTTGAAAACCAGCACACCCCCACCCCCTTGCTCATTTATAAGCAGTTGGAATCCATTTTCATGGAGTTCCTCCAATCAGGATCATGTCCAAACCATTTTGGTTTTTTTGAGCTTCCATACTATATTTACTGTGTTTAGTGAAAAGCTGGATTCTCCCCCTGCTAAGTAGCAAACCCATGATGGTTGAAATATTCCACCAGTTCTGCCGCATTTATGGAAAGAGACAAAACACACAGAAGATGTGAGCGATTTCATCTCCCATCCTGGTGTGCTGTTTTGGTCACTCTTTAGTAACTTGCTGCAACTGAGTCACACAGGTCCTATTGTTTGCAGTCTGAGCTTCTGATGGGAACAAAGCTACAAAGCTTTACCGAAGGCAGGTTTGCTTTGTGCCTTTTAGCATAAAAATGCATGACACTTCCGCATATGCTGTGTGTTAAGCTTAACCAGGTTAACGCCCCTCTGCCTGGGCTTTTGGAAAAGAGTCCCAAATTGTCACATGTAAAGGGACATTTCAGTGCTGATTTTTATTTCCATGAGATTAAAAGTGAAACATGTAACCACAAAGCTGGCCTATGTCATCCGCTGTCGGAGCCAGCAGTCATGCCAAAAATTAGATATTTGATAGGTTTGTGAGAGAAACAGATGCAGAAGGATGCCATTCCCACAATTTAGACTCCTTCTTATCTTTAAGCTAGAAAGAACATTCCAGATGAAGAAAATCTATTTTATTGGCTTTAAAAAATAGCAAAGAAAATGTAGAAATAAAAAAATGCTAATTTAAAACTGATGTCATTCTTGGGGACTTAGAAACTGCAAATTGGTATTTCTAACTAAAAAAAAAGTCGTTCAAGACATGCTTACTTGATGTTTTCATTTATGCTGCATTTTTACCTCAGCCCTGGTGCATAATTGAGAGAGAGTATCTACGATGTGCATTCACATATAGTAGTATGTGAATATAGGCAAGAAAAAAGTAGACAGAAAACCATCAACCTCGAAAAGGCTAAAACATCCAGAAAGTATTCTCTCAGCTTTTTTTGGGAAGCATTTGTGTCCCATTCTTTTTATTTAATTCTGCCAGCTGTCTGCTAAACAAATCTAGCCAGGTGGGGCTTACAACCCATGACTAAAAAACCTACTAGTGCAGCTGTCCAGCTTGCCCGAAGGAAGAATTCAGACAAATGGCAGCAACGAAGAGATTGTTTTGTTTTCAAGAAAGTAGCTACTGTACCTTCTTTCAGTTCTGTTTGCTTAAGTTAATCCATCACTTCCTAAGGTTTTAGAATATCACTCTTTAAAATTTTTTGAGTTTATTTTTATTGTAATTAGTTTAAACGATTATAATTTTCCCTCAAATAAACGCTTTATTTTATTCATAACCTGGCACTGAGTTGTCCATTTTTTTCTTTTGAAGAGTGAGTTACTGCTAAATTTTATTCTTTTTCTTTTTTCTTTCTTTTTTTTCACCCCCCCCCCCCCCGTCTTAAGGTGGGAGCAAATTATTAGTGAACTGTGACTGAACTTTATTCCTAAGTATCGCATAATTAAATGTGGAGCTATTTAAAGGTGAAGGTTGGCACGGCTTTTTCATGAGCAGAGGAACAGAACAGGCTTCTTCGCACTGCATCACCAGTCGACCTCAACTGTGAATTTCTAGTCAGCAAATGGGCGCTTCATTTGGTGCATTTGAGCAGAGGAAGACGAGAGCTGCTCTAAAAATGATCATGTTGCCATCTGATCTACAGCTCCATTGATGACAAATCAATGCGTAAACCACTCACTTCCTTTCCCCACTTATTTGACATTTATCAATTCAGCGAATCTCAAAATTTCCATCAAGCCTGCCGAAAATTCTTATTATCTCATGAAAAAGGCTGAGAGAGTTACAGCTGGCCCTGGTCTTTGGTCCCGGCACCTGTTTAAGAGATATGACACTCATTCAGGGTTAGGACAGGGTGTTGATTGTAGCCAGACTTTTGTAATCCTCCACGGGGAGTACCTGGGATGCCAGTGTAATGATGCCCTTCAAAGAAGAAATGGCACGTTCAGCAGTCTTTGACATGCAAAGTAAAACACTCACTATGCTCGTTAGCCGGCCATGATTTGTGCACAGATTTAGAAGAGAAGGAGGCTGAATGGGATGGTGAGAATTTTCTTAGTAAGGGCACACGTCATTCCATAAATGGGTGAGGATATTTGGCTAAATCCCCGAGAGGATTTGGCAAAGAGCTGGAACTAAGGGGTTGGCGTATTCAGTTGCCTTGTTTTTCCGTTTATAGGGACACAAGGAAACAATGCCTATAGTCTGAGTTGTGCAGGTCAGAATGGTGTCCAGAATAAACAGGCGAAGCCAGATTACTGTTCAACTTGCCTTTATTTTCTTTTGTTATGTAACAAGACATGAGTGATATTGGCCTGGGTGTTCACAAACTGAAAGGAAAGCAGGCCAGTTTTTCAGGAGGAAATTCAAGGGCTGATGCAGAACTAACCCTCACAGTTTGTTATTGTAATGGGGATCTTTTGGCAAAACTGGTATATATGCATAACAATAACAAAAGATGAATGACATGACTTAGCGCTCAGGGGATTTGCACATACATTTAAGCATTAGAAGTAGATACACTATGCAGAGATGCATTGACAAACCAGGTTAACAGAAGTAAAGCATCACTTCCCTTCCTTCCTCCGTGCCACCCCTGATGCCCAAATCAGGTGCTCTTCGTACAACAGCATCCACCTGTGTCCTAAAGTTATGCTTTTCCTCAGCATTTGGACTTCACTACTTTACATTTGGGCAGTGCGAGCAGCAAACATAGAGCTACTACAGCAACTCTGTGCTTAATCAGGAACAAAATCCAAGAAAAACACACACAGATATTACAAATACGGCATCCTTTGCTCTCAGTGCACAGTACTGATAAGAGAAAAGAATGAATATCTGTTTAAGAAAGAATACTCCAAACATCATGCATGTAAGAAGTGGTTCTTTGTAGAAAAAAATTAGAAAGGAAATCTCATAACATTTCCTCCTTTTTCCATTCTTCCATTATGTATGCACGTGCATATGAATCTGTTTATATTTAAATTCTCTTTAAATAAATCCTTAAATGTGGGCAAGGATTGCTCTGTAATAGAGTGCAGACAGGCAAATCCATAATACATACATTTTCTATATTTTCTCCATTTTGAGAATGATGAATGGAGATCCAGAAGAATAAATAATTTATACTTGTGGAAAGAGAAACATGTACATGTGTTAGGCAAAAATCTCAGAAATCTTCATGTCTAACCATGTGGTCAGTATAAACCGATATTATAAAGATGGAAAAGTTTTCTCCAATGTCATCTCCATTAACAACAACATTTACAGTGGAACCAAAGATTTTTTGTACAAAATAAGTTTGTAATTATAGGACGATTTTCTCTTACAGACTTTCAGATAGAGCAGGTACATAGCAATTCCGTGAAGAAAATGTTCATATAGTAGAGCAGATCTGAAACATGGCTGTTGGGTTTGCTGTTGTACATCTACGTGGTAACAGGGTAACCAAGTGTCTTCTTTAGCTTTATGTTCTCTTCCGAGCATCCTAGCCTGTACTTCCAAGACGCATCCTAGCTTTCACGCAAATGCTTTCTCTGGTTCTAATCCTGCATCACCAGGTCAGCATTTTGCTGACTTTTAATCCCTGGGATCACGAACTGGATTTGAGTATTTAACCTTGAAACTATTTCTCAATGGGGAAAAAAAATTAGCACTGAATTTTTATCATGTGTTCAAAATAATTTCCTCATAAAAAGAGTGGCATGTTTTTAAAATTATTCAATCAAGCTATGCAACAAACAAAATATGCAATATTTAAGAGCATATAAAGTATAAATGGACAAATTCTATAATTTAACGGTGAAGGAGCACAAGACCCAAGGTTTCCACAAGTATTCCAGCCTTGTACCCCTTTTGGCATCGTTTCCATTACAGCCCAGCGTACTAACAGTGTGTTTGTGTTTCATGCAGGTAGAAGTGAGAATCTGAGGCTCATTTAACAGTGTGAATTTTCCCAGTGTATCACCATTACAGAAACACCTGAGCTTTCTAACTTTTTGCTGATCCACTCCGAAAGTTCAGCATGTTTAAATCACTGTGCTGCCAGTATATTTAACTTCCATATTCGATTCTACCCCTCTTTTGTCTCTCCCCTCCCTGCCTCTCTTCCTCCCTTCCATTCCTCTGTTCGGTTTTGGCTTCCTTCTGTTCTATGTCTTTATTCTCTCTCCTTTTCTTCTATTTTTCTTCTTTTCTTCTCTTAAATTTCCCTTTCCTTTGTTGAATTAAAAAAAAGAAACCTGGCCTTTAAGCCAAGCTTTTTCTTAATGTCCATGGACATAAATTCTACAGTTTTTATTTACTCACAAAAATGTGAAAACATAAGGTTCCAACAATGCTGCCTATCCAGGAACAGTCAGATTATTCTCGAGAAATCGTACTTAACGATTTTATTTTCTCTCAGACGTGTGTCCTGTCTCACAATCATTAAAAAAGGCTACACAGTCATGCTATTTGGGTTTAGGCAACTAACGTAATGTTAGATTGGACTCCACATAGCAGTTGCCTATTGAGTGAGTCCGAGTGGAGAGACAGACCTTCTCAAGTGTTCTCATGCTGTACTGTTTACAGGGCGGCCCTGTAGTGCTGGTTTCCAGCACGGCTTAGATCCTGTTACAGTTAAACTTAGATCTTTCTTTCGGTATAATAGAATTTAATGAGCAGGAAAGTGTGCTTTCAGTTTGCATTTTCAGAAGGATTTATGGGTAAACTTAGGGTATGTAAAACCACATTCACCCCCCAAAAGGCAACGGATTCATTCACAGAAAGAAAAAAACGTTCCTACCTGAATTGAAAAAGAAAGAAATTCTTTCTCAAACTTTGTTGAGTGTGTCACATGTTAAAATATATTTTCTTTCCGAAGCCCACAAGTTTGCCACCTTATGTGGAACTCCACCTTAAGGTCGGCTACAGCTCTGGAGCGCTGATCATTTGCAAGCCCCGTTGCTGCAACCAGGGAAGGGCGGGGCTGCATCCTGAGACATCTGTGGACCAGAGGAACTGGCAGGGACCACAGGGCTTTCCAGTGAAGTGACTGCTCCCAGCTTGGCTGCAGGAACAGTCGACCTGAGGTAACTACTTCCACATATCAACACTTGTCAGTGGTGGTCTGAGAGACACAGAGACTGCAGGGAAGGGGAAGTACCTGCTTCAGGGAGAGCTAACTAGCTACCCCACCCCCCTCTATCATCAGATCTTTCATAAGAAAGAGAGAAGGGAAGCCAAGTAGGAGAAAAGTATATAGGAATAAAGCCAGTTAAGTGTTTAAATTATGGCACTGGTTGGCTTTGGTGATTGGAATTTAACTATATAACGAGTCTCTAAAGGTTCAGAACACCTATGATTATCCAACTTTAGAAGAATTTTGTTTCTCTGGGTCAGCGGTTATAAATGCACTGTTGTGGCACGCGTGCTTGTGATTCTTTGCGAGGTGGTCACATGTAATTTGTGATTAGTAGCCCTTTTCAATCGGTTTACTTAAAAATAAATTAGAGCAGAAGACCCAAAGTTATTTCTACAGAAGTTACATTCTCACTCACTCGTATTCCCATTTGCAGTCTTGAAGGATTTAGCTAGAGTTCCGGGGATTGCACAAATCCTTAAATGTCCTTGAAACTGTCCCACATGTGAACATCTTTTACCACGTGTTTGGCAGTGGGAACACAAACCAAGGGCCGAGATCCATTGCTTTAGGGTTTGAGTTCCTGATAGGTTTTATTTGTCCATAGCTAGTCTCATTGTAATCCTGACATAATAAAGATAAAAGTATGATTTTTTTTTAATCATCTACTAAGAATGACAGGCAAGGTCTAAAAAACATTGTCTAGTTGCTTTTTCTAAGGGTTCGATCACAGCCCTCTGATCATTTCAATTTAGATTCAGAATATAAAGTGCTGGAAAGTGCTATAATTAGGTAGAATTTATAACGGAACCTAAAATATGAAGATTGTGCATGGGCTCCTAAGAAGCAGTTGCTGTATTAAAGATGTATGAAGCTTCTTCTTGTTAAAATAAGCTCAAAATTGGTCTTGGGATCAGCAAACCTTATTTCACTCACTTTTGCTGAAGTTTGAAGCACTTCAATGACAGTGGACACATCTAGCAGCTATAGAAATTGTGAGCTGACATTGTTTTATATATTTATCGAGTTATTTGTTTTATGCTTGTCTTCTTTTTTCAGAAAGTAACCTACATGAAGAAGTGGATTTCATGCTTACATTTATATCTGATGTGCCTGTAACAGTTATAACGGCACTGGACAGGACATGCAGTGGATAGTCAACAAATGTTCGCTGAATAAAGAAGTGAAAAAAAAATCTGCTTTTTGCCAGGAAAAGTCAGCACCACATTCTGACTGTCTCAGAACCCAGGGTCTCAAAAGCTATTTTCATCTCTCACCTTTTACAGAACCATTCCAGAGAGGTCAATGGATGTAAGGCATTGGTTTTTATTTTCCTTAGGAAAAAAGAGAAGAATCTGATACCATTTTCGTTAGCCAACATGATAGTTCTGGTTTCTTGAGGTATTTGGCAAAGGGGAAAGCACAGGTTGAACTGTTTAGAGAAGATAAAGGATCCTTTTCTGAATTTTGAAAACTGGGGCTTTTACACATGGTTTCAAAGTTGATTGAGCACGTAAAGCCCAATGAAGACAGATACTGCAACAGCAAAGAAACCCTATCTGATGAGTGCCCCAAGTGTGAACACACCACACCATAACCACGTGGAAATAATAGCATATATCGGCAACAAAAGCTTCTATTTAATGAGAACAGTGCCATTGTTCTTGAAATTCTAATTTGGTAAACAGCTTACGGCGCTGACTCATCAGGACTGAAAATCCAATAATAAATCACCACAGTGATTTAGCACTAACACTGGAATTCACATCACGAAGTGTGCTACAGCATCCGCTGAAACTCAAACAGGTCGCTGAAAGGTGCATTTCATCAGCAAGCAATTTAATTCATATCAAAGGAATTTTACCCCAATTGAGTGGCAACTGGGTACTTCTGAAAGCAGTTCACTGTTGGGGGAAATTAGTTGTGTTAGTTCCCCACACAAAGGTAGTAATCTATAATCCTAGAGGTTTTAAAAGTCATTTCTTCAAATTCCATAGCAAACACTATGAAATAACAACCCAATATCTTTGTATCTTAATCATGTTTGGTAACGAAACCCTTTAGATAATTGGCACTGTTTCTGTAGTAGGCCAAACTTTCTTTCAAGTTACAAATACTCACAAAAGGTTTACATTATAAGGGGTTGCTTTGGAGATGTGCAGATTTAGTTTGTAAGTACAAAGTGAACATGCAAATTGCCTTATCTTGTGGGATTCACAAACAACCATCATTCAGATTGATTTAATACATGGCTTTTTATCTTTAAAAGTGTTAATTAGAAAATAGGGACAGTTCTCTGAACACTTAAGAGTAATAAATAGATCAAAACAGCATCCATGCTTCTGTGATGGAACTTCTGAAGGCTTTGTAAAAGGATTAATACAATTGTCACAAAGACCACACTATACATATTTAATAGTGTTAGCAAGCTACAATTACATTTTTAGGACTTTATAGCTAAGTTTTTCAGTATTTACTATCTAGGAAAACTGAGATTTTGTGCAACTTTTGTACAACATTTGGAAGTCACCGTTTTCCTTTAAGTTTTCCACCTTGGGCCTCCAAACACACTCTTCAAAGAAGATTCCAAGGATACAAGCAAATATCAGAAGTTACTCAGATATAGATGGGATGTTAGAATTGCATAAAGTGAAATATTAAGAGAAAAAGCAATTGTTATTCGTGCATTGTCTTCTGAATGAAAAAAATATAACACTGTTTACTGAGAACGTGCTCACATTGTGAAGTTTCTCCATGACAGTTAAGTGCACGTGCTAAAAAACATCACTCTGGACCCTGCTGTTGCCTGGCTCAGGGACTTCAGGCAGGTGACATTATAGCTCTGTGCTTTGGTTTATTTGTAAAATGTGCAAAGTCACAGTTCCTTTCCCCTAGGGTCTTATGGTAGGGGTTAAATAAGACTGTGCTGACGGTGCCTGGCACTTGAAGAAGTGTTTTATAAGTTATGATAATTGAGACAATTGCTCATGAATGTCGATGGAGGTTCTCACTAGGCTTAGGTATATCCGTTATCCTATCACCAGCACTGAAAATGCTTGGGAATGCCTCTTCAAATTTATGAGAAAGGTAAACCTGCCCAGCACAGGGTGAAGGCCCTTGGCCTCTGTATGTCCAGACAACTTGACTTTCCCTTCTCTTCAAGGCGAGGACTCAAGGGGCCTAGCCATTGAGTAAGCCACTTCCTTTCTAATGCCTCTCTTTGTGTCTTATCTACTTCATCTTTATTCAATATTTTGACGTAACTAATAATATATGCAGATGCAAAATAGTCAAGAAGTATAAAACCAGCAATCAAATTAATTTGTTAGAAAAGTACACGTTTTTTTCTTAATTTATCCTTTCAGAAAATTTCCCTGCATCTTGCTTTGTCTCTTCTTTTTCTATTTTTTTTTCTTTTTAAAAACTGTATTATGCCTTTCCCCTGTCCACAGCTTCCAAACTTTGTGCTTCACCCAATCCCCTTTAAACGAGAGACTCACACTCCCCAGGCATTTGGCCCCTTGAATCATGAACTTCCTCTCTTGTCTCTGTCAAATGGCTTTTCCCTTTTTGTTTTCTGCCTTCTGAGTTTCTTTTTTCTTAAGTTTATTTATTTATTTTGAGAGAGTGAGAGCGAGAGCAAGAGTGCATGGGCACACATGTAAGTGCACTTGGAGGAGGGGCAGAGAGAGAGAGAGAGAGAGAAAGACTCCCAAGCAGGCTCTGCAACACCAGTGCAGAGCCGGATATGGGGCTCAAACTCACAAACCCTGAGATCATGACCTGAGCCAAAACTAGGGGTCAGATGCTTAACCCACTGAGCCACCCAGGAGCCCCTGGTCTGTTCTTTAGGCCCTCCCCTGCTTTTGGAGGGCAGCCTCCAGAGAGTGTAACTTCCCCCTCTGTTTCCAGTGTACTATGAATCCTTTTCATGAATTGTCTTATCTTCTTTTACTTCAAGATGACAGCACAGGGCAACGTTATGAAATTCTAGTGGTTGGAAGTCACTATGAATTTTCTATTATTTCCCCTCAGTTGTGTCCTTCTCTTATGTATTTCAACTGTGTTGAGCTTGTCTGAGCACACTTACAGGTCAGGCAATATAGTATGTGCTGTATGTATATGTTATCTTATAGAATCGCTTCACTAATCCCATACTTTCTTATGCCAATCACAAGGGAACCATGATCCTCATTTTACAGAAGAGGAGGCAGGTTTAGAGAGATTAAGTAGTTTGTCCAAATGACAAGTCACAGTTGACAAGTGGCTGAGCCAGAATACGGAACTGGCCTGCCTGCAAAGGTTTTCACCACTGCTCACTATGTGTGAGCAGTCGCCTGTCTGTTGTGCTGTGCTTCAGCTGATGCACATTCTCTGACCTCACCGTTGCCATCACTGAGTTATGCTGCTTTCTCATTTCCTGAGAACACTGGGGCTACTCAGATCATTCTCTTTCTTCTTCTTCTTCTTCCCTTTCATGTCTTTATGTTCTACCTTGATCACCTACAAGGTGATCTACAAATGATCACCTAGACCATTTACATATTCTATCTTTAATACCTCTAATCTCAATATGGCTGCAAAGTGACACACATGCAATGTTCTGCTCTGGAACATTTTTCATTAGATGTCCCAGGACACATTCATGCTAATATATCCAGAAACAGTATGTCATTTTCCAACACCATAAAAAACGTTCCAACTTCTTTTGCTGTTCCCTCCTACTATTATTAAGGGAACTACCAATTTCCTAGTTATTAAGATTAAAATTGTATGGTCATGATTGATTTCTTTTACTTTGTTGCTTCCACATCCGATCAGTTACCAGATCTAGCTACTTCTTCATTGTCAAATACCTCTTGGTTTTCTTTTTCTTTATTCTAGACATCACTATTCTGGTTAAAAATTTCATTATTTCTTCGTTGAAATCCACACATTAGCTCCCATGACTTTTGCTGGCTCTCACTCTACATTTCCTGTTACTGTAGAAATACTATTTCTAGGGCAGGGTTCTGATTAAGTGAGATGCTATCTGCAAGAATTACTTTATAATACCTGTTGTATGAATATTAGTTGTTTATCTTATTATGTCACTGACTTGCTCAAATATCATTAAATTCTCCCCAGTGCCCTCTGAACAAGAACAAAATGCCACTGTCTATTTTTAAAGATGTCCTGTAATGTCATCCAAGTTTATCTTTCCAGATATTTCCTACTAAACTTTATGAGTTTTTCTATCCCGCTGAAAAGTCTTGCCATTTGTTGGATCCATCCCTATCACCTGTGCTGTGTTCATGCCATTCCTCCTCTCCTCTACCTCCTGAGTTGTCTCTGCCTCAGTGAGATGGAAACAAGCTGAACAAATGATATCTGGAATTCTTTGGTAAAGGAAAACTGTCATTAATTAAATTTTGGGTTCAGCACAGGTTTATCTATTGATTTTGCATTGTTCTTTTGGGTCATAGTTGAACATCGAGTCATAATCATTCTTTATCTACATGGTTATCTTCAGAAGATAACAAAAATAATGGGTATTGACCATATAGAAAATAAAAAGAGTTGAGGAAATTAGTTGATAATATATTCAATATGAGCTCAGAGTATAATGCATCTATTAGAAAGCCAGCAAGATTAAGCTGCATAGATTTTAAAAATATATCTTTTTGTGGGAAATCATGATCCCTTCATTCTCAGTATTGCTTGGCCTATACCAAGACATTATGTCTGGGTTCCTCATTTGAAGAGAGGCATTGGCAGACTGGAGTACATGCAGAAAAGATGGTTAGGATGGTGAAATTTATAGAAAGTACCTTACAAGTTAAATGAGAGAAGAAACCAGGGTAATTTAATCCATAAAAAGAAAAGATTAAAGAAATGACTATCATTTACCATAAAGAAGAGGTGTTATATATATTTCTCCAATAAATAGAAGTAGGACAAATAGAACTATTTATGATTCAATATTATAAAAAGAACTTCTCCCATGATGGACAGTAAAATTGAGTCTGATTAACCAAGATTTTTTGGAAGGATTTCCTAAAAGAGAAGGATGTCATACTAGCTGTCCACAAACACACATTTAAATTTTAAGATTATAAAACTTAGAGAAAATTCCTAGGAAGTCATTGGAATAACTTTACATGAGACCAGCAGACATAGCAGACATGACTTTGTGAGACCAAAGCTAGACAAAATCAAGGTATGCACTAAGGTAGAGGAAGCAATGGAAGACACTCTCCCTCTGCCCAGAAAAAAAAAAAGTCGTGGTTTATAAGAAAAATATCAACAGATAAATCAACAGTGATTTATCAAAACTGATCCTTCGCTTAGGAGGGTGATGGTGCCATGGTTATTAGGTTAGAACAGCAGGCCACACGAAACCTCTGGGTTGAAATTAGTAGATCAGCAGGTAGTTTTGGAGCCAAATGCAATTTACCTGGGAAGGTAGTGAAATGATGGTCACTGGCATGTGAATTGTGTGACTATGGGAGAAAGTCTTGTTCATACTGAGGATGGTAGGAAACTTGCCTGATTTCCAGAAGACCACTTGTGAACCCAGCAGACATAGCCTCTGCCCATCACAATGCCTTAAGATTCACCTGATGGATTTGATGTTGACAGTCCCCTCTCTTACCACATCTCAGCTACTTTTCTCTCCATCTGCCTTCTATTTTCCTTGCATGGTTCTCTGGCTAAACTCATGGGTGCCAAGCTTTGTCAATGAGCTGTCTGTCTCTTGGACCTCCATTTGTCTTCAGGTTGTCGATTGCAATTTTGATCACAGTTAAATTTTATTCCACACAGCTGCACTACCAGTTGCACGAAGTGGTCTTCTGTGATTCTCTACTCCATTGCCCTTCCTCCATCCCCATTTCAGTCTAACATCTTATCTCCTGCAATCTCTCGCCACGTGACTTGGCTCCAGATCACACTCAAAGTTGTTTTATTCCAGACTAACACGTATGGCCTGGATGCAACGTTACTAGTATCAATGGAAAGAAAAAGATTACTTATAACTTTCTCATAAGTCATAGAAAAAGTATAAAAAGCATGAGCAAGTGTAATTTATCACCCTGAGCAAGTAGGCATGTAATTACTTGCAAGGCTGCTTTTAGTTTAAAGCATAGTTTTTCTATTTCTATCCTTAAACATTTTCCCCATGTAGAAGTTTTGGAGAATTTGGCACATTTGCAAATGCCTGGTGCTGGTGTTACTTCTGCAGATTCATGTGCACATCATTCAATGACATTGTATCTTTCTCCAATTTAGCCAGAGGGGTCTATTAGCACTTCTATTCCAGATCCTCTTGACTAGTATCATGGCATTGAAGTTTTAGTTGTCCAATAAACTATAATACAGAGGATGAAGTGTGCTAACAGATAGTGTTTACACAAATTAAATAGCCAAATAAGTTTTACAAAATTAGTTGTTAATTCTCTTTGGTGTTATCATTATTGCTGGCATATACTGTATTCATCACATTACATCCATTCATGTGTTTATTTAAGGGAAATGCTAAATAAATTACATTTTTCTATTTTTAGATTTAATTTGTCCAAAACTCATCTTCTTCTCTCTGCATATAAGGTATTTATCATTCCATTAGGCTGAAAATATTCTCTTTAAAAAGTTTGGGTATTTCTGGGCTTGAACACTGGAAGCTATGAAGTATACCTTTCTCATCTAGTCATTTTGATTTCATGATAAGCTCCACTCAAAGTAAGGCGGGCTCTTACTTGAGAGAATATCTCAGCTTAGCTATTCTGACTTTGACCCAACATGATCACTGATCTTGACTCCATTAATGATCCATCAGGTGTAGCAACCACCACCATCTCAACGTAACTCCTAAAAAATATTAGAAGAACTTTACCGGTTCCTTTTTGGCCAATGGTCTTTCCATTACTGGTTGGGTCACTGGACGTCCTTATGCACAAAATAACCTAATGCTATTTCCTACACAAGGAATAATGAACACGACAATTTAAGCTAAAATTGGACATGGGAAAAAATTAACCAACGTATTTTGCACAGTGGTTATATTTTAGTTATCTGAATTAATAGATGTTAGTATGTTTCCTTTTTAAAGTTTTATTAATTTTTTTATTTTAGAGAGAGAGAGAGCATGGTTGGGGGAGAGGGGCAGAGGGAGGAAGAGAGCGAGACAGAAAGAGAGAGAGATTGATAATCTTATGCAGGCTCCATGCTCAGTAAGGAACCCAACACAGGGCTCTACCCCATGACCTTGGGATCATGACCGGAACTGAAATCAAGAGTCAGACGTTCAACTGACTGATCCACCCAGGCACCCCATATTATCCTATTTCCTCCAAAAGTCAATCCTTTTGGATTTAGGAAGTAATCTTATATCCAATAGTTATAAATAGTGAAGCTGCTTTGGTAGAAATGAACTCAAGAGACCTCAAAAGCTATTGAATTGATTTAGTCCATCTTTTTCACACCTGTTGAATTTATCTCTTTACCCCAGCTTATACTTAGGATGGATTGAATTAACCTTACCTAAATTTAGCATATTAGTCCAAATAGGTATGTGTTTTGTTTCTAAGCTTGCAGTATGACTCATTCTATTTCTAGACTCAGGAAGCTAATCAAGTTCCATAAAATCAGCTCCTGCTGGGCTCTTGGTGCATTTGGAATAAAAATGAATAAAGATTGTAATACTGTCAACTAGGTTGGTAAACATGAAACTTTTTTAAAATTTTTATTTATTTATTTATGACAGAGAGAGAGAGAGAGAGAGAGAGAGAGAGAGAGAGAGAGAGAGAGAGCATAGTGTGGACCCAGATATGCAGGGCTTGATCTCACAACAGTGAGATCATGACCTGACCCCAAATCAAGATTCAGGTGCTTAACCGATTGAGCCATCCAGGCACCCAAACATGAACCATTCTTAAATAAACAAATTTTGTCAAGCACTTTATACATGTAAAATTGTGTTTAGACCTTCTGGTTACATGAAGTCCTACGTTATGATGCCTACTCTCACCTGTGACTTAGAGCATAATATATCTTCTACAGCAAAAGAATTATCCTCCGGAGTGGTTATCCTGGGAAGATATATTGCAGGGAAGATCTGAGTCACTTTTCTGTGGGCTTGAAGCTTACTTAGGGTCTTGGGCAGTCCTACCTTCCTCAAATGACACAATGCCCTGTTTGGGGATGGCTTTGGATCAGACATCATGAGATGGCTGTGGGCTCCTGGACTTATGGCAAACTACTGGTGTGTTTCTTCTCTGTTCTATGTGTGATATTGTTTTATATGTCCCTCTTAGGTAAATGTGCTGTAATTGAAAACCACAATGACAAGTTTTGGGTATTAGCGTCCTAACTAACTGTTGAGGACGATCTTCCATGTACCTCTTTAAGAAATATTCTTACCCAATACATGTGATTTATAGCTAAATTTTTTAAAAAATATTTTGTTTTCTTAAGTAATCTCTTCACCCAACGTGGGGCTCAAACTCACAACCTTGGGATCAAGAGTCACATGCACTACTGACTGAGCCAGCTAGACACCCCTGACATAGATATTCTTTTAGCTTTTTAAGAGTCACATATTTCTATGTTGTTTGTATTTTATTTTCAGAGTTCTTCATTTGAAATCCTCAATAATATTGCCTTTGTTGTAGAATCATGCAATTGTAGTCTTTTCCTGAAAGCATGCTAAACTCATTTCAATCATAGCAAAAGAGAAATGTAAAAATCTGGATTCTCTCTTTGCCTCTTATTATAGGATACAGGAGCCTAGTAAAATGCTAATAATATTTTAGTAGGAGAATATGGCACCTTTTATGGGTTACTACATTTAGGTGACATCATGGCTCCACATGACAACATGAGTTAAGATGAAATACATTCATTAAAAAACAAATTCCATCATGTCATGGGTAACTTGTGATCTCTAGCTTTGGAGCGTTAAGCCTTATAGATCGTGCCAAGGCCTACGTGAAGTCTGTTATTAATAATAAGAATAAATTCCACTCCACTCCTTAGGTTGCTCATTCATATCACCAGTCATCAACTCAACACACGCTTTAGTAACAGAAAAAGAGAAATCTAGTACAATCTAATGATTTGAATAATTGCTTGGAAACTCGATAATGCGCTAACATTTATTTGTTGAAAAGTGGGCCAATGACGGTTAAGCGATTTCATCTTAAAATGGGTGTGTTACTGTTTATATGTATCTGTGGTTGGTTAGCTTCTTGATTAGAGCTCACATCATGAGCTGTGCCCCATGTGCCCCATGTGGCCCTCTCAATTTCTCTCTTTCAAGGGTCCATTTTGTCTTTGACCCCAGCTTGCTATGGCACAAATGTTTGCTACTGGCTATAAGGAGAGGAGATTAGAGCTCACTCACTGCTTAAAGCAAACTTATCAGCACACTGTAGAAAACTACTCAGCAACTGTAATCAATGTGGGTGGTTCCACAGCATCACCTCAAGGGCTATATCTCTGGGCTTGTGCATATCGACATGTCTACATATGAAGACATGTACACTAGAGACACTTACTAATCATGTCACTGATGGAGATTTATCCAGAGAAAGACCATTATGAAACAGTGAGTTATTTGTATCAAAGATTAGTTTAAGGACAGCTGTAGATTTATTATTTTAAAATCTCTGGATGAGGGGATTGGATTAGATAAACTTTCAAGTCCTTCCAGCTCCAAGTCCTTCTAGCTCCCTACAGTCTCCAAGTGCATTGAGTAACATACATAATGTAAAACAATGTAGTTTTGTAAAGCAAAATTGGCAGGAAGAGAATATTCTCTCAAGAAAAACTACTTTCTGCGAGTCTTCCCTTCAAGCTACCAAAAAAAGGTGATCAAGTAGAGCTCAAAAATAATTTCTGGGCTTAAACTTAAAATTCTTTTATCTGGAACAGATTATTTCATTCCACAATTAGAAATGAGATCCAAAATGCAAATATTACTGAGAGAGATAGCACATTGCCTCATATTCACACTATGGTGTTAACAACTGCTATAAGAGCCATTTTACAGAGTAAGTTTGAGAGGGGGAAGTGTACCTTATTCAAATATATGAAGATGATTTTACAATTTTACAAATCATATCCTATTTTATTCCAGTCCTAATTCTGCCAACCCTTCTGGGTATGTAACAATTTTAAAGACAGTGCTTCGAAATTTGAAGAGGAGAAAATGTGGAAACAGCTTAAATGAGAATGTAACTCTTAGGCTTTCACCAAATACATTTCCATGGTTTTCCAGTTCGTTCTATTTTCTAGAGAAGGGGTGAAAATTCTTCGAATTGAATGTACAATAAAATACCAAATATATACTGGTTCTTTAAACTAGTTTCGTATCTCTATTTTTAACGTTATCTCTGTTTATGTCAAGTCTCTTTTACATCTGAATTTGGTAAGACATGCTATTTACTATCCTATTGACCAGAAGGCAATCTGTTCAATCAGTATTTGGAGATCTGTTTCATTTGGCGTTCTGTCTAGTCATATAGAAATGCTATTTTGATAGTAATACAACAAAATTTCATAGGAGAAAAATCTACTTGTAAATGAACTGAATTTCAAGATTCCAGAATTTCTGTTTCCCACTGTCCCTGTATATGAGACAACCGAATCAAGGCTCCGCGTGTAGTAAAGGGATGCAGAGTGATAGATAAGTTCTGTGTTCTTGACGTGAGAATTGAAAAAGATTACAAAAAGACACCATTACATTCTGTCCTAGGACTATTCTTCCACCTCTTTGGTGGCTCGGTCCTGGTGGGACAATGCAGACGCAGGCCTCTCCTGGGACAGCTGATCGGACACATGAACCTCCTGCAGTCATCTGAATAGAAATCACCCCCAGAATATAAGCCTAGATGTTTTGCAAAAACATTTCCTATCCTTTAATTGGAAAAGGTCAGTTATTTGTCCATTCTGCCCAAGAGATCTTGGGGCCACTTGAGTCGTAATGACAACAAAAGCCCTGCTGCCTGGCTCCACCGTACCTCTTGTTGAGTGCTTTTCGTCTGTGAAACGGAGCCTGGCAAAAGCTATTAGTCTCTATTGCAGTGCCCTCTACTGCTCTCCTCGTCTGGGGCCGGTGCTTCTGGTTCTCCTTGACCTTGCGACTAGACTCCTGCCAGACCCACCTCTGCCAAGAGCAGCTGTTACTTTTAGCCCATTTTAGGGCCGTTTAGGTTTTAGGAACTCCTCCATGAGATCATTTTGTTTATCTTTTGAATGTGAGGTGACCAGACCTTTGAAAAGTTGGTATTCTTTTTCCTCTATAACTATATACTGGAAACTTTACTCATGCGGGTACGGTGTATTGGAAGACCAGGCTTTCATTCTTCTTAACTTCCCATATAATCAAAAGAACCTAATGAATTCAAGTTGCCTGTAACATTTTGTGTGTTTCTAAGTTGAAACTGAATTCCCAAACAACCATGTGAACAATAATGAAATTCAGGCAAAAAGGCTCTATTTTCCTGTTGTTAGGGAAAAAAACCTCTTACGGTGAACTCTTGGGTTCTACTCCCTGTGATTTAAGACAACATAAAATTTAGTACTTATTGGCTGTATTTTGGCTTTAAAATTATTACAAAGAGCCTGAAGAAATGTAATGGCTGAATTGAGTTTGATCAGAAATACAACTTATAGAATTTTATAACACGTACCTTCTCCTATGTTAGAAACTATACAGCATATAGATTATAGTTTAATTATGGAGATGATACAATAAAAGAGTCTCTCAAACTTCCATGTAAGAATTTAGGTACAGTAAACAGAATGTAATTATTCCAGTTGGAATTTGGCCAGAAGCTGGGGATTAAAAACCCTAGTGTTATGAAAAGTTCCATGGGATGTTTAATGACTAGAAATAGCCAGAAGCTTAGATTTATGACATCCAAAAATAGTACCCCTAGCAGGATTAGTCCACCCAGGTCATGCTGGGGCACAGTTTGGGCAATAGTTAAAAAATCCCATTTATTGAATCATAAACATAATTTCTAGCAGTTCTGGTTTGGAGATTTGTATTCAAGTATTACTTACCAACTTTTAGCAGCTTCCTTAGATGTAGCATCCCACTGACACTCAGTAAATGCACAATAATAAAGGAAAGGTTAGGTAGGTTTGAATGATAATGATGATAGTATAGGAGGCCATGGACCAAAGCTGACTTTACAGGTAGGACTGAGATGGCTCCAGATGTTACATGATTTCAAAGGTGCTGGAAAGGTACAAAATATCACCTTGGTTCAGTGTTCTAGGGACTACAATTTCATAAATGCAATTTTATTCTTTTTGATTAATGTTCAACACTTATTTCAAAACAAACATACTTGAAAAAGTTAATACGTAAGACTTAGTTGTCGTTTAGGTCATAATGCGACATGAAATTTTCAAGCCCTATTCTAAGAAATTTTGGCAGAACTGAAGAAAATGAGGATATTGAGTGAATGAACCCATTAAGAGAGAATAGTTTGCAGAAATAAAAGTGTGGGGCCAACAAAGACACATTTCTCCAGTCTCACTGTGATGGGATAAATTGTGTCTCCCACCCAATTCATATGTTGAAGCTCTAATTCTGATTACTACAGAATGTAAGAGTTAATTATGTAAAAATGGGATTCTTATGAGGGGCTCTAATCCAATCTGACAGGCTTCGTTATAAGAACAGGAAATTTGGCAACACAGAGAAACACCAAGTATATATGTGCACAGAGAAAAGACCATGCGAGGACAAAGTGAGAAGATGGCCATCCGCACACCACAGAGTGAGGCCTCAGAAGAAATTAACCCTGCCATCACCTTGATCTTGGACTTCTAGCTCCCAAAACTGAGAAAAAAAAATTTCTGTTGTTTAAGTGAACCAGTCTGTAGTGTTTGGTGATGGCAGCCTAGGCAAATTAAAACACCTTTTTCAGAGGAAAATCAAGTGACTGCTAGTTAAATTTCTCTGCTTCTTTGAGGCTGAGGCTTTTATTAAAAATGGTTCTAATCTTTCTTGGATCTTTCTAGCCCCAGGGAAAATTCCTGAGGATCAAGCCCATCCCCTCTGGCTGATCTTTTAAGGCATGGTTTAAATTCAAAAGGTTATTTGGGCATTCATAATATGCTAGGGTAAAGAGGTGATGAGCAAAAGTCAAGCTAGAAAAGACTAATCATGGAGCTTACAAGGCTTATTATCAAGATACAGTCAGAAGGCTCATTGTTTGCTGGTAGCCATGGTTTGTTGGGCAACCCTCCATATTAAATAAGGTGCCTCTATGTTCACTACTAAAAACCATGGGCAATTTGCCCTCTTTTGGGGATTTCTGATGTATTAATACATTTTGGTGAGAGAATTTCAAAATTGGCTTTTGGGGCTAGCTATGATAACTTTGGCATCAGCAAACAATGAAAGACTTCCTGCATGAATATGATTTAATGTAAACATAAAGTAACCACAGTAATAGAAAGTCAGAGTACTTGTGGATAGAACTAGTATTAATTGTTAATAATAAAAGACTGCAATCTCTTAAAAATGCAACTACTGCTGTGTTAATATGGAACTTGGGAGTCTGGAGGGCAAGGATAGTTTATACTTGTCAAATCACTGTGAGAAAAATTCTGACTATGTGGAAATGTAAATATTCATTATTAGGAAGGAGTAATTGGGATAGACTAAATATTTACCAAGTTTTCTTCCCTTTAATTCCCAAATAAGCTTTCTCTTATTGGTTCAAGTTTTCCCAATAGGAGTTGGATTGGGAAAAAATTGGAGGGGGAATGGTTATTCTTTCTTTTCCTGGCCAAAATGTATCTTGCAACTCAGAGAGTCATGAAATCTTTCGTTTTTAATTTTGAAATTTATTCCACAATTATTTTATTCTACCAAGGTACTGCTAATGAAATTTAGAATGTGTTGCATCAAAAATATCAGAGATATGATGTTGAATATGAATATAAAAAACAATTTTAGCAGCAAATTATGTGGTAGTTAAATAGAATGTAAACAGATAATTTAGAGAAAATCTGCAGAAGGTTAGAAGTGTGCAGACATTCAAATGTTTAAGGACTCCTAATTGTCACATTGCTGCAATTGTCACTTGTAGCAGATGCACAAATAAATAGCAGTATTGTGGGAGAATTGTCATATAAATAAGCTCATCTAAAGCTTTTTCTTTTAGGTAACTCTGCCTTTCCCCCCCTTTATTCTACCCTTGAATAATTTTTTCATGAGGATAGTTTCAAAGGCAATGTTATTCTGGAGGAGAAACTTTCTGAATACAACCATTCTATCTGTTTATCTATCTATCTATCTATCTATCTATCTATCTATCTATCTATCATCTATATATCATCTTAGTAATCATTCAGGCAAGAAAACAGAAGCCACTCCAGGTATTTCAAACAGAGGTGATTTAATACAGGGAGTTGGTTACATAAATGATGGAAATGCTGGCAAGATGATGGTGAGGTGACCCAGAACTTAGAAACAATAAGAAGCCACTACTACCCCAGGGATTGGAAAGACACAGGAGGAAGTATTGTTTTCACAGTTTAAAGATGAGGACCACTCTTGGGAAACTGTAACCTAGGTACCCAGGTGGGGACTCTTGCTAAGGTGAAAATAAAAGCAGAGAAAGAGCAGACAGAAGGTATATTGTGACTCTGCCATCATTTCCCAATCCCAGGATTTTGCCACTGCCTCCTCTTGGCCAAACCTACTAAAACCCAGTTGAGAGAGGAGCCTGGGAAATGTAGTTCCCAGAGATACAAAACCGAGCAGAGAAAGGGTAGGTAATAGATGAAGAGCAAACTGGCAAATGACTTGTGTACAAGAAAGAAATTAATTTTGTCAGTTTCTGTTTCTCTTTAGTTTACTCTGGTCTGCTCAGTCATAGTACTATGAAAATCACTTTTGGATCTTATAACAAATTGTGGATTCCTTCCTTCCTTCCTTCCTTCCTTCCTTCCTTCCTTCCTTCCTTCCTTCCTTCTTAGTTTGTTCATTTGTTTTTAATATGAGTTATTTCATGATATAAGTAAAGCCCCTGGAGCCTCAGACTTAAAAATTTACTGAACAGTAATGTGGTAGCTGAGATGTGGGAAGAACAGACTGAGGAAACCAAAATGGTACCTGTCACTGACATTTGAGTTTCAGACCCAGAGTCTGAATAATCTTTGGAATATCAGCTTTCAACTTGTAACACGACATTTCAACTTCAGCAATTTTGTACTAATGAACTCCTTTATTTCTCCCTGTCTCATTAGGACACTCCATGCTTTCCAGAAACCCAAGTGAAGTTTAATAGAGATAAAGCCATTCCACTGGTGCTGCTATGATCAAGAAGCTACAATCAATCTTGCTTTCTTCAAGCATGTCATAAAAAGACCCTTTTCCTTCTGATTAGCATTCTTGAACACAGTACAAGCTGATGACTTGCTTGAAGTCATTCACTGTAGGGATACAGCACCTACTGCACGTGATAAAACAACATAAGGCATATGAACTGCTCATTACAATCTAATTAGTTTGGGCTTTTCATTTCATTTTATGTCCTGAATTGAACCTGATTCAATATGATTCTGAGCTGGAGTTCATCATGTCTTCTCACTGGCAATGTAAGTTCATGGTGCTTGCTTGCTAGATTCCAGTTATAGAGATGGTTACTCTTTTCTTTTTTAAGAACTGGTTAGAAAGAAGGTCATTAATATAAAATGACTGACATCTTTGCTATTGTATTTTCCTCTGGGAAGGATTTCAATTTGACCTAACACACATCACAAAGTATTTCAGGAAGTTTTAGCCATTTATAATAAACGGATTTACTTAATTCATGGGTTCACTTCTTGCAATGTACTAGGAGCAACAGTCCTAGCCTTTGGTTTGCATTCTGAAGAATGACTAAACAAAAAAGGAAAACCTGGGTTAGTTTCACTATCAAACTCCATTATAGTGGAAACTTTATGAAAACAAGATGTCTCCATTTTGGGGTTGTTTCAATAACAATTTTCTGTGTCTCAAGCTAGGAAGTAGACTATGTAAGTAGACTAAATACACACTGATTTATCTGTTGTCAATACTTTAAGGGGTTATAAGAAAAGAATGACTAGCATTATTTTGGAAAACATCTGCACTCTCTTCTCCAAGTTTTTATTTTTGGAACAATGAAAATCCAGAAATCTGCTTTTTTTCTTCTTCATAGGAAGGTTATGTGTATCTGTTCGTTATTTCTTTTTAATTTGGGTAATGTTAAGATAAAATACTCATAAATATACTTTGCTTGCTACTCATATGGGCTTTCAACATTTTGTAGCCTCATCTGGAAAGCAAAGACTGTGTTTTATATTCACCTTATAAAATATATTAGGTTTTTGCCAAAATATTGTCCCATGGTTTCATACCATGTAGAATGCAGTCTTCTGGAACTTGATTAACAAAATCATTCTGGATAAAGCAGATTTCCTCTACATTACTAAGTTCAACTTGCGAATAATAATAGAATGAGATAATCATACATACTTCTTGCTTTGTTGACAGAATATATTTAGATAATACATGTAAAATGCCTAGAATCATATGTTTCACAAACTATATGTTCCCCGTGCTGGTTCCCTTCCCACCTCCTTGGGAGCAGTGTAATTTAATCAGATTCCCACCCTAAATGACATCATGAGAATCCATGTGGTTCTTTCGATCCACGATCAACCACATCTGTCCAAAAATGTTTCCTCCAAGATAGAGAGGTTTATCTAATTTAATTCAATTTGTATTTCATAACTGATGATCATTATGTATATTGTCAATGAACTGAGCTTTCCCAGTGATTGGACATTTTGAATGTCGTGCATAAACCATTTAAACATTTTTTTAAATGTTTTTAATTTATTTTTGAGAGACAGATCGAAACAGCATGAGCAGGGAGGGTCAGAGAGAGAGGGAGACACAGAATCCAAAGATAGGCTCCAGGCTCTGAGCTAGCTGTCAGCATAGAACCCTATGCGGGGCCCAAACCCATGAACTGTGAGATCATGACCTGAGCTGAAGTCAGTTGCTTAACTGACTGAGCAGCCCAGGCTCCCCAATTTTTTACTATTCTAAAACTCATAGAAATGGTAACAATATTTATAACATTCACTGATTCATTTTGTGAAGAAACTAAACTAGGTGATATCTGCTTTGTTTATTTAGATTTTATATCCTAACTGGTAGCTCTTTATTTCTGCAATGATTTGTTGAAAGCTTGTGGGTAGATGGTATGTAACCTTTAATTCAGCTATTGTTAGCACTTTTGTATGCTAGAGAGAGGTTCTGAAATTTTCAGTAGGCCATGGACTCTTAATAAGGAATCTTAATTGTTCCCTTAGTACTTGAGAGCCATCATGACATCTGAGTTATATACATTTCTTATGTATAACCTTCAGCTCAACATTGAAGTAAGGCATAAGGCATTTGTCCCACACTTCATACAAGAAGAGGAAGTGAGATTTTTTTCTTACTTACATTGTCAAAGATTCTTAAGGGATTGGTCTTGGTTAATTAGCAATTAGTAAAATGAGTATCAAGCTTCTGATAAAATATTGTTGGGGAAATTGGGAAACAGAAGGTTACCCAAGCCACTAACTCAATCTTTGGGGAACTGAAGGAGGTAGGAAGAGAGGGAATCAAGGAGCCAGGGGTGCCCAGAATGGTGTATGCCACTGTAGCTGCCCGTGTCCTCCAGCACATTATCCCAGCCATTCTCTTTATGCCCCCAGGCACAGTTCTGAGGCCCACGAGACTGAAATGAACTCCAAAATTACGACTTGATTAAAGACTACTGAGATGTTCATATTGGAAATAGAAAATGATATTATGAAAATTGATGTGCTCTTCTTTGTTTATACAGACAGCACGATTAACTTGCCATCATTTGCATTTGAGTTGATGGTTTTGGGCTGAAGTCTCTACACTCTGGGGGAAGGGCATGAGTTTGCCAGGCAGTTATGTGTAAGGGGTTCTGTCCATGCAATGAAATAGAGCTGAGCCACCTGGCTAACATGGAGTCAGAGCTGATGACCTTGACAACTGAGTGAGGATGAACATGACCAACACCATATGTTAATTACCATGGGTCTTCATCCATGTATTAAGGGGTATGCACATCATTTTTCTTCAAATGTAGATCCATATAGCTAAAAAAACAAAGTGAAATAGAATCCTTAGAGGGCATCGGCCAGTTCCAGTGAGAGAACTGTGGTTTGAGGACACAGAGAAGATTTTATCTCTGACTATATAATGTTTTTATCTTATAGACTCTGTTGAAGTAGAGGGCCCTTTCTTCAATTCTATTGCTCATATTTTCTTCCACGAGACTGAATTTTGGGAGACATTGAGAAATGAAGTGAATTAGGAAGTATCTTATAGTTTAACAGCTGATAAATGGGGTATGCATTTTCTTCGGTTGTTTCTCTCAGGCATTTTTGGCCTCACTTTGATTAATTTATTAGATATAAGTATATCTGTAATTTGGATGGTATGCCAAATTATAGGGTCTCAAATGGTGATGATTTTCATATTAAATTCTCCATTATCATCTTAATTTTAATTAAATGCCAGGTGAGTGTAGAATTAAAAATATGGATCTTTCAAAAGAAATTGGTGGGGCTTTACATACTATGATCCTGGCCCTACCACTTAATTGGTTTTATCATCTTTATCATTTAACCTCCATGAGCTCTACTTTTCTTCTCTATAAAATAGGGATAATGCTCCTTATATATAAGGGTTGTTGTGTGTAGACTTAATAATATAACGCACATGAAATACATGACAACTAAAACATTCTCAATATTTTCTTCTTTTCCTTTCCATGACTAATTTCTTCTTACACAGCTGTGATTACAGTTTTCCATGGACATATTCTCCTCTGCATATTCACCAATAGGAATATTTTAATAAGGTGGCAGATATCTAAACATTCTTTTTGGAATCATCATCTTAACCATGGCTTTCTTTACTTCTAAGGTTCAAGGTTTCAACCTAAGAGGATCCTAAATTCTGTGAAATCTGTTGAAATTATGTGTCTATCTTGGTAGCTATTATGGCTACTCGATGATGAATTTCAAGTGACAGGTACATCAAATGAAAATGAGTTTAGGAGTTTAATTTATAGACCAGTTTTGGGTATGTATTCACAAAAATAAAAATGAAGTGGGAAAAAAATAAAATATTATTCATTGACCTAAAGGAAGAGCCATTATCTGTATATGTCAAGTTTCTGGATCTGTGATAATTAGTGATCTATTGCCCATAAAATGTCACAAAAGTAATATAATTTATATAAATCATCTGTTTTTATAGGAACAAAGATCTATGTGATATCTGTTGTATCCCGTTGAAAATCCTTCCAACATTATTCAAGAAACATGGGTGTAAGTTCATTATTCCCCAGGACCATCTTAAATCTTCTCAAGAGATTTTTTTTTTTCCCTAGGACACTGTCAACAATTCAGCTATTATATAAACAGTGTTGGATAGTCAAACTGCCAAGTGCAAAGCTTGGAATGCCCAATTAGGCATTCTGCAGCTGGAGAAGGTGGGTGATTTCCCCTCAAGAATTGTGCATCAGTTCTGCAGCTGGAGTGCTTAAGTGGTCCATTGAGCCAACAGCTGTGAGAGTTCCATGCAGCTGGATGAGGTCCTTAGGTAGTATTAGTGATAAGAGGATGGTCATATAGTCAGCAACACTTTATATTGATTATTTTTCTTCTGATTTTCCTTATTAAATACTTTCTATTTTGTTTATTTACTTTTTGGAGGTGGTGGTTATTTTGAATATTGGCATCAGTAAAAGCAAAGACATCCCCAAGGTTGCACTGAGTTTCTAAAAGGAAAAACAATGGGGCGCCTGGGTGGCTTAGTCGGTTAAGCATCCGACTTTCGCTTA